>QXVZ01009805.1:19851-42795 GCA_008931825.1 Phallusia fumigata | reverse complement strand
CATGGCAGAGTAAAACCAGCAACTATGTTTTTGTTGCTCTGCAAATTTTTCATTGAAACAGGTTCATCACCACAGCCTGTGTTTATCAAGTTCATGGGTTGTCTTTTTTATGTTGCCACTTCCGTTCTATTGTTGTTTTTTCTTGTAGTGTTGTTCTGATAAGTGATGCCTTTTTCCTTTTGTAAATTCTTCTATTTTATAAAATTGTTGCAAAAATTCTGCGTGGTAGCAACTTTGCAGGACAGAAAAGATTTAAATACAGGTTTCTTCCAACCTGTTGACTTTTTAAGATAGCATACATTCAAACTTAACCAACAATTCTGCATTTTGAAGGTTTTGAGAAGGATAAGTTGGGAATATTTGATGGAAAATTTGTGTTTTGGAGTTGTACGTAATCCGTTATGCATCGCATTACTTGAATGAGAAGCAAATATGTGAAAACGGTTTAGGGTGTAGTAAGTACCCATTGAAATATATGGAAACTTGTAATTTAGTTACGCGAAAAGCGTGACTGGTGGCTCACGGGTTTGTATTGATCCCGTTTGAGAAGCTCAAGGTTAGTTGGAAAGAATGTTTACAATTGCTTGCTTGGCAGGGTTGCCACCGAGAATTTCTCAAGGTTTACCCTCGAAAAATCCTAAGGTATCATTGTGGGGCAGTTATTGCTTCCAAATCTAATCATATGTACTGAAAGAAATACATTTCTTCTCTTATAATCTTTAACAGCAGTTAATAAACTATGCCCAGTTCTGCCGAAACTGTGTCTAACAGCACATCCGCTACACCTTTCTTAATGGTATCGAAATACCGGAAAAGTACTGCTTAGATCTGACTAACAGAAATAATAGTGCTCTTGTCAATGATGATTGAACATTTTAGTTGCCTACGTAGCCAACATCCGTTAATGATAGATTTTCATGATACGTCATTCCATGAATCACGTAAGATATTTTGGTGTCTCTCAGGAAATAAACTTCTGCAGTTACGCAAAGCTTCAAATGGTCAAAATTAACAAATACAATGTTACGTTGGGCAAAAATCCACTGACAAGTAACTCTTTTAGCTATTTGTTTAGATTCCTAGGATTGCTTTTTTGATGTAAGAATTAATCGATGCTGTTAAAAGTAAATAACATTCTTCAGAAGAAATTCAATGATTCGTGTTAGTAGCGGAAATATCAAAAATCCCAAGATATCAAGCGATTACAAACGTTTTTCCCCAAGACTCCAAGCCCAGGACAAAAATCCCAAGCAGTGGCAGCCCTGATGCTTGGCCTTTCCACTTTCCAGTCCAGTACAGATTCAAGATGGNGATTACAAACGTTTTTCCCCAAGACTCCAAGCCCAGGACAAAAATCCCAAGCAGTGGCAGCCCTGATGCTTGGCCTTTCCACTTTCCAGTCCAGTACAGATTCAAGATGGAAAAATATTACATAACAACCACAAGGTGTGGCAACAGGGCCGGGTAGATTTCCAGATCTGATGGAAATTGTCTTGCCCTTAGCTCTAAACCTATAATGGACTAAAAAAAGCTTTTATGTAAGCGTGATTGTAGGCTGGAAAAAAATAGAAACCCCATATTTGGAAGGACAAAAAATTAACGCCTTTCTAAATGCAACTACAGGTGATCGAGCCGATGTAAAACGTGTTCTTCCCTTGCAAACTTTGCTATACAATCTAGTTAGTTGCTCAAGTAGTAAAATTCATACATCCACAATCCACGGTAAGGCCACTTTGACTCAACAAGGAAGTTAAATATCACTTTCATTTGTATAAGTTTTAACAACGATAAAGGAACGAAGTGGTAAATTATTGTAAGTGCAAAATTTATACTGCTTGCTGCTGAGACCTTGCTGTTCTTGGTTTTGGCCCGCGGCTTGGAAAAGGTTGCCGACCCCTGACAACTGATCTTCGTCTAAGCCAGTGGTTCTAAAACTTTTTGAAATTATTGCCATAAAAATCCCCCTGCAGATTTTTCGATGACTCGCGGTCCACTAAAAATTTAACTCAAATTTAACTAGATTACAATTCAGTAATGCTTTGTGTGTGTCAAAATTAAGTTATGTTACTGATATCACAAAGCAGCATTGCGCGGTGGTGCGACAAAGGGCGCAGTCAAACGTACTTGAAGTATATTTCAGCAATCACGCGATATAGCGTCGTCTACAAATAACTGAAGACGTTTCGCGGTCCGCTTTAAATCGATTCTCGGACCCCAACGGGACCGCGGACCCCACTTTGAGAATTGCTGGTCTAGGCGGACTTGGTTTGCTGCACGAAATGCAAAGCCCCTCGTTTTACAGCCGTTAACATCAAGTGAACAAATTATATTGACCCAACGTCTTGTAAAATACTACGTAATTATTTGGCAATAAACCCAATCGCTAGAAGCGTGAATCATCACGTTCGGCTTTATTGAAAATTTTGTGATAAAACACCAATAAGACTTAAAATTGAAAGTTTTCTTTAACCCCCCGTCCATAGAATTTCGAACCTGATAACACCTAAAGCGAAGCAAATTTACCTAATAGCCTATTTCAGTTCTTTGGTCACAGAAGGCAAAATTGCAAGTTTGTTTGCAATAGGTGCACAAAATCAATGACCCCAAAAAGTGACGTGATATCTCTTGAAACAATAATCGATGAGAATGATTCTATGATATTTTACAACATTTTTTATTCTACATTATGCATTAGAATGCGGTAAAAACCAAGTTAGACACACCCAACATCATCGTAAACTATGCTTTTTAATTGAAGGACTATGTCTTACTCTGTATATTGCAACTTAGGTCATATGAGAGTATTCAATTTATCAGTAGCCTGGGAATGTGACCTGCCACTGAAGAGCTGTTTACGTTTGTAGAGAGAACGAACGACGATATAGAGTCATCTTTGAGTGCTATTTTAGGCCAGTGAAAGGGGCCTAGAAACACACTCGGAATTGTACAAACTCTCGGCGTCGACAATGAGGCATGGCCTCCGCTGTCTGGAAGAGCCGTGCTTTAATTTCGCTGACGATTGTGTCGATTGCCGCAACAGTAGACGCGGGCTCGCGTGGTCAAGCTAAGCATACAAACCCGGGGCCGGGTCTCGGTGGATCAAAGCGAAGCTGAGGACTGAGCACTATCGCCTTGCGTAATGGCTATTGTGTTCGCGCGGTATGTTAGTTTAGTTGGGCGGCGCAAAATACGGAAATTGCGAGCGCAAAGTCAATGTGAAGGCGCCAAAGCGGTGGAGGATTATCGAATTACATCGGCGATATAGAAAAGCGAATCCATTCAGAAAGTTCGCACGCAGAAGTTGGTGATATGGACCTTAATCGGATCAACGAGATATTTGCTTGAAAGCAAGCCATTATCATGAGCCTTTCCAAAACCCAGCGCTTTGGATGTGTTTATGCGCCACAGGACAAAGAAGAGGTGGGGGTGCAACATGTCGCGCGACACAACAGAAATGGTGCTGTGTAAACAGTCATATCGGTCCCGCATCGCACCTGCGAATCAATATCCGTTCAGGCAATAAATCGCAACGCATTGTTGAGGCTAAACGTAGACCCCAGATGCCGTGCGGAGCAGAGAGATGTTAAAAAGCGATTTTGTTGCCGGTCGCACCTGAGCAAGTTGAAACTCAAATGGTGGAAGAAACGTTGGTTCAGGTGGAAGCTATTATCCTTTCACATGTTAGACCTTTAGTAGATTCTGTTTTGTTTGCTTAATTGCGTTATTCTAACTTCAGATGTTAATTTCTTCATGTGTTCTAATTAAATTCAGTGTTTAGATAACATTTCTGGTTGTTATAAAGCAAACAATGCACTGTAACTTCCATTTCGTTTTTTCGCCATTTATATTGTCACTTTATTGAAGACAAAGAAATTCCCATAAGAAAAACAAAACAGTATGAGGTCAGTACACTGGTAGTAAAAATTGTTAAGATTATATATTTGTCTATAACTGACAGGATTTTTTAATTTTTTAACAGAATTGGGAACGGACACAAGCGAGCTATCGGCGCTGATGTGTTCCTAAGTGACCACACGGTGGCAGCAGACGATCCTCGAATCATAAACGCCGTTGACGCCATGACTCGGGTCCGAAAACGCACGGGCTACGACGCGTTGCTTGTGCGAGACAAATCAAGGGCGATCAAAACCACTAAAGACATCAATATCGGTTTGGCCAAAGTCGATCAGATCGATGTCGACCGAAAGCTTTTTGAGATAGGTCACAGGCGAAATGTGGATGCTGAGCGGGCTGCCCTAAAGCGGCGTTTGCACCAGGTGCGCTCCCTTCCTTCACTTGCAGCCAATAGACCTCGATCCAAGAGTGTCAGCTTTCCACCGGTACACCGCGAACAAGCGCGACTTCGACAATGTGTAAGCAATTTAAACTCGTACATCGGCTCCTTGGAGGCACAAGGCGGCTTTTTCAGTCCGGAAACGACAAATGGGAACGACCCATCGATTGATGGTCGCGAAAAGGACGGTTCTCCGTCGTTAAGTGACGCGGAAGACTTCGTGACATTCGAGGCGATCACTGCTTTCCCCCAGGCTAGCCGGCGTCGTTCAAGGCGCCGACACAGCATTCAAGTATCGGGGCCAACTTTGCGCGTTCGACCGATCGAATCGCTCGTGCGCCGGCACTCGGAAAACGACTTCAATGAAAGCGAGACGGATGGAGAGCCGCTCTTGCTTCCGCCTTTAGTGGATATTAACCTAAACCCAGTAACAGTACCCAATAGACTTACCCGGGCATCTTTTTCAGCACCGCAACACTTAAATCACATTGAAAACATGCCATCCGTTGCGAATAGCTTTTGTAGCGCCAAACGTTGATTTATTGCTTTTTTCCTTAGGTTGCAAAGTCGATGTCCATTAAGACTTGGCAAATTGCTTCGTTTGTTTTTGTATTTTGTCCACAGTAGGTGTAATGCTTAACTTTAAAACAGGCAATAGAAATTTCTATGCTTACTGTTTTAATTTTGTAATACGTACCTTCATGTTCTAATAAGGGAAATAAATAGTCTCGTGGCATGGGCGCGTATAACGTTAAGGTTATTTGTACCAAATACGCTTTTATTTATTGGATGCAGAATTGAACAGTGAGATAATTATCAATATATTAACTAACTGCCGTGGACAAACCCACAGCGTCCTCGGGCATGTGAATAATGACGTCACCAGATATTGCCTTTAGCTCATCCGCTGATGATGCCTCGGCAATGGTGGAACGTAAGTTCTTAGCCTCCTTTGTGTGAACTATGCACTGGGAGCGGCTGTTCAGCAAAAATGCAGTGTCTTGGCCTGAATCAGTTTCAGTCGCGCTCGCCCCCGCGACAACGTTCGTAGCGGACAGGGATTTAGCCGTCGGCAGCTGTTGCAGTGATTTGTTCTCCGCGACGACGGTAGAGCGCTGAGGGATTTCGTACACCGCGGAATTAACCGGCACAGTTTGAGGCAGGAACTCATACGTTTGCAGCACCTGGTTTGCCGGCTTACTGTAGTCGGTGCTGGCGTTGAGAATGATTTCAGGTTCGCGGTGCACGTCAGCGCGCGTGACATTACAACACTTGGTGTCCTCGTATTCACCACGGCTGTTGCGTTCTGTGTGCTCTACGTTGCTTGCTGGCGGTAATTTCCCAGCAGGCAAGTAGACAAGGTTGTCACGGACCAGTTTGGCCAAGCGCACCACACTTGACGTGACGTAACTGTCCGAGGCTTTGCTACCTTTATGTTTTCCAATGTACTTGTACGTATCGGTCACGTGTTTTGAGTCGTACGGCGCCATCTTCTTGCGCTTGTAGTAGGTGATTAGTTCCTCCTCCATTTCCGACGACAGACCCTCCGACCCTAAAACAAAAATCGTTTTTAGGTTCACTCACTTTAGCCGCCTACAGGAAGATTCAATCTTAGTTGGCTCAGAAACAAAAAAAAAATAGTCATTTGTAAATATATACCTACACAACTTTGACTGACCTAGAATTTTTTTAAGTAGCGCTGAAGCGACATCAAGAATTTGCAGGTTGTTTCCTTCGCACATGGGGATCCGCATTGAGGCGATTTGATATTTGTTGGGTTGACGGATTTGAATCGGACGATCGATGTAGTGCAGTAAGTCGCTAAGCTGATCCACGGTCAACTGAAAAACAACACTCGATACTGATGGATCTTACGTTTGTCACAAATCTTTTTTATTTCACACATTTGGGTAAATAAGAACACTACAATGTTTTTTNCCCCCGCGACAACGTTCGTAGCGGACATGGATTTAGCCGTTGGCAGCTGTTGCAGTGATTTGTTCTCCGCGACGACGGTAGAGCGCTGAGGGATTTCGTACACCGCGGAATCAACCGGCACAGTTTGAGGCAGGAACTCGTACGTTTGCAGCACCTGGTTTGCCGGCTTACTGTAGTCGGTGCAGGCATTGAGAATGATTTCAGGTTCGCGGTGCACGTCAGCGCGCGTGACATTACAACACTTGGTGTCCTCGCATTCACCACGGCTGTTGCGTTCTGTGTGCTCTACGTTGCTTGCTGACGGTAATTTCCCAGCAGGCAAGTAGACAAGGTTGTCACGGACCAGTTTGGCCAAGCGCACCACACTTGACGTGACGTAACTGTCCGAGGCTTTGCTACCTTTATGTTTTCCAATGTACTTGTACGTATCGGTCACGTGTTTTGAGTCGTACGGCGCCATCTTCTTGCGCTTGTAGTAGGTGATTAGTTCCTCCTCCATTTCCGACGACAGACCCTCCGACCCTAAAACAAAAATCGTTTTTAGGTTCACTCACTTTAGCCGCCTACAGGAAGATTCAATCTTAGTTGGCTCAGAAACAAAAAAAAAATAGTCATTTGTAAATATATACCTACACAACTTTGACTGACCTAGAATTTTTTTAAGTAGCGCTGAAGCGACATCAAGAATTTGCAGGTTGTTTCCTTCGCACATGGGGATCCGCATTGAGGCGATTTGATATTTGTTGGGTTGACGGATTTGAATCGGACGATCGATGTAGTGCAGTAAGTCGCTAAGCTGATCCACGGTCAACTGAAAAACAACACTCGATACTGATGGATCTTACGTTTGTCACAAATCTTTTTTATTTCACACATTTGGGTAAATAAGAACACTACAATGTTTTTNGTGATAACCATGACAGCCAATTCGAATTTGTCGCCGGTGACAAACAGGTACAAGCGCTCTCTCCAGCGGGCTTTGGGTACGGGTAGGAGTTTGTTTGGGAACTTTGCTTTCAGCTTCCTCATTGCTTGGTACATTTTTTGTTGACTCTGTTGACAAAGTTTTTTTGTGTCACCAGGTTTTGTGATAATTTGTTGCTAAATCCGCCAGGGATATTTTATCTTAATCGGCCAGGGATAATGTACTTTCATCTCGATTACCACTTTCAAAACAATAAACAATGTGAAACATCTGTTTAAACATTACCGTAATACCACAACTTACGTCGGTATGAAAAAGTTGGGCTCCGGCACACTCGAACTTCTTTTTCTGCTGATTAAAGTTGTCAATAACCACCGATATAAAAAGGTTAAGCGTAAAGAAAGCACCAAAGATGATAAAGGCCACAAAGAAGAAGTACATAGCAACGTTGTTATCCCTGATTGGCTGTTCGTCGATATTTGCCGGAGAGTCCACTGCCGCATACATGATGGGCATCCAGCCTTTGAAAGTAGCGACCTGTAAGTGGAAAGAACGACATGTAAACATAAGTATGGTTTAAAAAACAAAAGTTCTTGCTGATGACGGTGCTTTGTACCACAGATTAAGCTGGAAATATACTGCGCTCACTGGTAAACGCACCTGTACTCCTGGTTAGGTATAAAACATGAAGCCAGCGGTTTTAAAACGGTTTGACGACTGTCACTTCCAACTTTAGACAGTTTTCGAAAAAACATACTGATAACTATACTGTCATTTCTATACTCCCAATAACTCACCTGTAGTAGAGATACGTAGGCAATTAAAACGTTGTCAAAATTGACCTCCAAGTTTTTCCAGTACACTTTGTTGCCGGTCAGCGCTGCCAAACAATTGCAACTCGCCTTGTCTGTCACATTGACAGGTGGCATTTCGTAATGGTTGAGCAAATCAGGCCACCTACAAACAATTTTTTGTTAATTTTTTCAAGAATCGCAACGGACAGCAAACCGGCTGCGACGTTTATTAACTCAATTACTTAGTGGTTTGAAAGTCAAAGGTAATGTAAAAAATAAGGAAACAAAACAAACAACTGAAAACAAGTCCGGTCAATATACTTCTCGAAGTCTTTCGGGTGCCAAACTTTTTCTCCCGTGTCCCTCCATCGACACGAAGCCATTTTTCCGGCAAAAAAGTTGACGCCCATGATCGCAAAGATGAGCCAAAATATAAGGCAAATCACAAACACATTGACGATCGACGGAATGGAACGAAACAAAGCGTCAGTAACCACCTGAAAGGGACCATTTACAATGCAAATAAAAAATTCCTCTGTATTTTTTTAATTTCCTGGTTTGCTTACCTTGATGCCTTGAAAGCGAGACATGGCTCTCAGGGGCCTAAAGGCTCGTAGACTTCTCAAAACACGCAAAAATGAAAGGTCGGTGCTGTTAAGGCCAGTTTGCGCAGCAACTATTTCCAGGGTTAATGAGATAAGCGAAACCTAGAAGCAGTGGACACTATGAGTCAAATCAGTGTTTTATTGTCAAACAGAAAACTTTTAAAAGTAGAATAGACATAAACACATTTTACTTGACTGTCGTTTATTACCATGAGATGTTTTTGCACCATAGTTTTGGTTAAGTATCCTGGTGATATGTGGTAATATGTACCACTTGGTTACGTGTACTCATAACAGAGGTACGTGCACTACAATACCTTTTTTGGGTATTTGACAAATAAGACAAAGACGTTGCGGTTTCTTACCAACACAATAAAGAAGTCCAGAAGACACCAGCCGTTGGTGAAGTACTTCTTCAGACCGAAGCCGATCCACTTCATAATCATTTCCAAGAAAAATACGACCGTAAAGATTCGATCGAAAATCATGAGAATCTGTTTCATCTTGGGCTTCTCGGGAAGGTTAACGTCGTCAAAAACCTACAAGAACCAATAAATATACAACTGAGATTAAATACATTTTGCAGTTTCCAGGACAATTAGAATAGGGTGCATACAAAGGGTGACTGATAGTTTACGTGAAAATGATTAAATCGGATTGAAATCAATTATACAAATTTAATTGTCATTGATAAATCTCCCTTTGCCTACGCCTCCATGTAAACCCTGTTTGTTTCAAAAAAGTTTACAAGTCATCTATAATTTATATTTTGGCCTTTCTAACAATTACCCGAGTTTTTGCCACTCACTAGTGCCACGCTGCTGAGCAAGATCACAAAAATGATGAAATACTCGAACACAGAGTGCTGAACAACGCGGTTTATCGTCAAGCGAAATGCAGACCACTTCTTGCTGATGCTGGACGGTTTTTTGCCACAAAATTTGCTGAGCAATGTTGGCCACGTAGCGTTATGAGACGACTTCGGTCTTATAAAACCGCCTCCTTCATTGCTGTGACAGCTGTTTACTGTTTCATCGGTGACTACTTTTGTGTTTAGGGTCAGACTTGAGTTCTGTTAAAAAAAACGGATTAAACTACTCGGATAGCGAACAAGAATTACACTTTTTATTGGTTTCAAAACTCTTACATTATTCGAACCATTGTCTGTGCGACGCAAAACGGGATGGCCGTCTTTTTTGTATATTCCTTCTAAATTAGCGTCAAGGCAATTTAAGTGATTCAGCGCCGCATGACCATCCTTTCTCGAGTCTCTGTCTGTTTCACTAGAAATCCCACTTTTCAACTAACAGGACAATGAAATACGTTTAAAAAACACTTCCTGTAGATTTGTATCTTTACTTATTTCGGTTGGTATCAGGTTTTAATTTATTAATTACTCATGCAATTTAATAAAAATTACGTAGTGTTTATTTTACCGAAGACGAGTTGGATTTTGTTTGGAGGTTTGCATTGAAACCATTCGATGATTCCTTGTCGTTTGGTGAGCTAGGACTGACGGTTTTGCCTTGTTCTGGCGCCACCTTGCGTTTCGTGGTAGTTTGCAATTTGGGGAACGCCTGTGAAGCAATGTTACGCAAAACATCAAATATTGGTTCTGGGACATGCAAAAATATTTAAACAGACGATCACCTTTTTTCCCACGTGTTTGATTGACGAGAAAAATTGTTTTGCGCTTTTCTTTTTGCCACTGCCGTTCTTTAGCGCCTCCCCGCTGAAGGAATTAAGAAGCAAGGCAAGAAAAAGATTAAGGACCTGTCATGTAAGAAATACATCGTTTGAAAACGTTCTTTTAAAACATTGGTCTTTTTAAAGTAGATACGTATATGTTTCGAAGTAATACAACGATTATGCACATAACATGTGTNCTGCCGTTCTTCAGCGCCTCCCCGCTGAAGGAATTAAGAAGCAAGGCAAGAAAAAGATTAAGGACCTGTCATGTAAGAAATATATCGTTTTTTTTCAGATATTGGTGTTTTCAAAGTAGATACGTATATGTTTTAACGTAATACAACGATTATGCACATAACATGTGTTAACAGGCCTTTGTTTACAAAGCACTTATCGAATACAAAGCCAAGCGCAAGCCTTGGTGACCGGTGACTCAAGTCGAAATTATTGCGGCAGTATAAGTCAAATAAAGATCTGTCATTTTTTAGTGGTTTGAGACATGGCAAAAAAACGACAAAAAATATTAATACGAAGGATAGAAACAGCTCCTTGCACCACAAAAATTATGACTGAAATCCAGTCAGGTACTCATTTTGGGACGTTACAACACTTGCATTAACACCCACAGTAGTCGTGAAAGAAAAACTTACCACTAAGTTTCCAACAACCACTACACCAAGGAAAATGAAGAGACACACGGGAAAAAGACCAACCGAACCTTCCTCTGTTACTGAATGCATACATCGCCACATGCTCTGAATCCATTCCCCACACTGGATGCGAAACACGACGAGAAATGCGTGAGGGAAGTCGTTCATGTGCCATCTTAAAGGTATACCCTGCACAATACACATATAGTGACGGTTCATTGCACTGAACCAATTATAATTAGACGTTTCAAAAAACAATACCCTTTGTCATTTAATAGACACAGTTGCCTTGTCGAGATTCAGCCTCGGTAAGCGTAAACTAACATTTACTAGTTTAGTGGGCTTAAAGCTATCGCGTTTGGCTGAGATGGGGAATTTAAGCAGTGGGTTAGTTAATGCGCACGACCAAGCGTCTACGGCGTTGGGTGGTGCTGGTAGCATTAAAGCAACCGTTCGTGGTTTTTGGGGACGATTAACTGGCAAGACCAGTGGCGAAAATGTTTTTGAAGACGAAGAGTCGCCATTGTCATCATCATCGACATGGTCGTCAGATAGCGCCGAAGACATCAAAAAGTAGGTGTTGTTTTTGCAATACGTAAACCCATTTTTTAAGTTGCTTTTGACATCCTGTGTTGTACATAGGCGTCTTATGTTAAGAAAAAGGTCGTGGGGTGCACAAGACGACCTGACTGATGATTCTGAAAAGCGATACAACGAATGGCTAATAGTGCTGGTCATACGATTTTTGTACGGTCTTGGTCTCAGTCAAGCTTTCTATCTTTTAATGACGTATCATAGTAGCTGGGAAGCGCATGAAGCAATATGGTGGAGCGGAATCGTTGGATTTCCTGTTGCAGTCGGAATGGCATTTTCTCAAGCTGTCCGCTGTGTTGTCGCGCTGCTTCTTCCGACGTTTTGTACAAGCAAAGGAAGGTGTGTGGTGTCAATTCAGATGGCCTACAAGTTGCTGCGGGGTTTGGGATTATATGCAAAGCGTTACAAATTTGCGGTTGGAGGTTGCAAACATTTGCAAAACTTGTTTGAAATATTTATAGGGGCATCATTTTGGCCTTTGCACTGATGCTGCTGCTCACTGGGCCTTCGGTAAACATCGCCTACAACTACGGAGAGATTTCGCGATCGTTAACATGCGGCGACGAACTTGGATACAATATGACACAAGGATTAAAAGCGCTCGTGCACAACGGGCAGAACGCCATTTTATCCACTATGGAAGACACGATAGACACAATAGCAGATGCGGTCGAGGTAATATCGCAAACTGCAAAATTTTTGCTATTGGGCTTCTGGTATGGTACGTAAGATGACATTTATAATTGCTTAAAAACTGAAATTGATACACAGTAGTTAGGAAAAGACAATTACACTCCGTCCCTCAAGGATGAAATGCGAGAAACAAACTTAGATCAACATAAAATGGTTTCTTTCAAAGGAAAATATTTTTTTCCTAAACGCTCCACAACGAAAAAAATGGCCAACTTTCTTTAAGTTATGATGTGAATTCGGCATCCTGCGTCCGAACTGAAGCTGATAGATAATTTTGAATCTAAAACTAAGTTGCTTGTTTGTGCAGACGGCTGAAGAAGCGTTTTATAAATTTGCTGAAAAGTTGCAGTCGGTAGCCGAGGTGATTCGTCATATGAACGATTTTATTCGAAACATGGGCAGTGTGTGTAGCGACAAACTGGGGGCCTTTCTTTGCATCATTCCTAACTTCGTCGCAAAACAAGCAAAGAAACTAATTACAGACCCTGTAAAGGATGCGATTAAACAAGTCAAGGTAGGTGCCTAAGATTTTGGTTTTAGAGTTGTGAAAACGGTTATTTGTTCTTAGTGGTTGCCTGTGTTCGATTTCAGGCTGAGTTCGAGTTTAACATGTCATTTTCGCACGAGTTCCGTTACGACGTTAACTCATCAAAAACTGTTTCGGAAATTACGAGCGACATTTTGGGCGAGATTCGGGAAACAATTTCAGGCATCACTGATATATTCGCGTGGGCGCGATTTGCAATGCTGTTCTCGACAGTTTTTGTTATTTTGAAGGCAATAAAATACAGGTATGTCAATTTGTAGGTTTAAAAATACTTCCAATTAAACAATGTCAACTAGGGCAGAAATGGCTTGAATATTTCTCATTTTTTGCGACCTGGTGGCCTTCTAATAGGTCATTGCCACATTACATGCACTTTGCCAGATACAAGTATTTAACTTCTATTGAATTCGACAACTGTTACGTAACTACTCAGCTGGAAAAGCTGGACAAAAAGAGAAGAAGGAGCAGCGGAATTTCCGTATTTCCCCTCAGAGCGAAAGAAAACTCAAAGTTTATTAGTCCAAGCAGGTTAATTATTGTAATTGTAAAAACAACTCTTCCAAAAACGAGAATAACTAAATGCCATTGTTCTGTATCGCTCTTTTAGAATCTGGATGTCCCGTCCTGAAATAAAGAAATTTTCAAAAGGTTTTAGCTCGATTTCCTTTCATACATTCTACACTGCAGCCGTAATATTTGTCGACTACAGTCTCTGGTGGCTTCTCCACGAGATTGCAGTATCACTTTCTTTGCGTCGAGAGGCTGGGACACTTCTTGAAAAGGCTCTCACTAAAGGTGCAAGTAAAGTGATGGGGGAATCATTTGATGGTCAGGGAAAGGAAATTGCCGCAAAGCTTGTTGGTCTCGCAATAGGAGGATATGGCTTTTTGTCTATCATATATAGGTAAAAAGTGTAAACTTGATCTTACATTTAAACATTTCAACCCATTGCAGTACACAGATGTCATTTGTATCATTGTGGTTTCATTGTGCAGAGCAATTGCTAGCGCCATGCAACGCCTTGCTAGTTCAGAAGGATACGGATTTTCTATTGAAAATTGTCTCCCAAACCCACGACCACCCGACTACAAGCATTACGCAGTCATTATATCACTATTTGTTTTGTTGTATCNATAGGAGGATATGGCTTTTTGTCTATCATATACAGGTAAAAAGTGTAAACTTGATCTTACATTTAAACATTCCAGTCCATTGCAGTACACAGGTGTCATCTGTATCATTGTGATTCCTTTGTGCAGAGCAATTGCTAGCGCCATGCAACGCCTTGCTAGTTCAGAAGGATACGGTTTTTCTATTGAAAATTGTCTCCCAAACCCACGACCCCCCGACTACAAGCATTACGCCGTCATTATATCACTATTTGTTTTGTTGTATCTCATTTGCCTAACTGAATCGTACATCCTGCGTCTTCGCCGAGTGATCATGTCTAAGTTTTATCCAAAACGAGAAAAAGCTCGCATTCTCTTTCTGAGGGCAAAGATTCTCTCCAGTCGTGGATTGAGTGAGTTTTTGACTTTCGAAGCCAACCGGAGCTGTGTAACTTGATACAGGTTTTATATTTCATGTACTTAGGTGCAGAAGCTGGATTGATAAACGCAGTCAAACGTGCTTGCTGCAAAGTTAACCAGAGTAAGGCGGAGGACCAGAATAGTCTTTTGGGTCGCCTCTCTCACCGTCGTGGGGTAACTTATTTGTCAGCTAATTTGTAATGATCGTCCTTCAATTGTTGGCGTCTTTATTCTTTGTAAAGTGCGGCACAAGCAGCAGTTTGCGACATCAATGCGTTTCGAGTGTAGCCGGTAATGCGGTTTTCAAAACGCTGCCTCCATTTCGTGATAGATTCTCGGCTGGTGTGCGCGCTTGGTTAGTTGCAGGAATCGTTTTCGATGCAACGTTTGTCGGCTTGCTGGTGGCAAACAACACTCGGAGCTATTTGTTCGCTGTCCCACGTTCGGATGTAAAGCCGTCTACTGCGTGGAATGCTACGAAGACTTACATAGGTGAGAGTTTCGAGCAAGAAAGCAAGCTAAAACAGCATGTTCCGTCATACTTACCAAACCGTACATTGTTTTTTTTTGTTAAGGCTCATAACCTGGCTTTGTAGTGACATGGGTTGTTTGCAGGTTATGTATAATTTGTCTGGTCAAGGAGAGCAAAGTAGTCCGGAAGAGACGCAAGCGAAAAGTTGCCACAAGCAGCTCACAAAAACCCGATAGCGAGCAAAGCCGGATGGCCGAGATCCTCGTGGAGTCAAGTGGGATTTCGGACTCCTCCGATTCATCTTCACCGGAGGAAGATGAAAGCAACGAGGATGAGGGCATAAAAATTACGAAATCTGTTCGCTTCGAGAAAAATAGCAAAACTCGTTACATGCCGATTTCCAACAGAAGTGGATCAGAAACTGATGACCAAGGTCAACCATGAATACCCCACAACTAATTTTTTTACTTGTGTCCGTTTCTTTGACACTAATTGTTTTATTTCGGGTTAAAACTCGAACTTCTGCTTTTCCAAAGTTTACAACTCGTTTGTGCGCCTATAAAGTTTCCTTCTCACAGTGTCAATTATTGATAGACTGGGCACGCTAGAAACGGTCATGAATATTTAGCGGAAAGTGGTGAGTAGCTTTTTTGTTGTAAGCGAGGAAAAAGAAAAATATCAAGTTTCGAAATGCGATTACGAAGTCCGTTGGTTGGACTTTTGGCTGTTTTTGAAGCAAGGAGTATTTCCAGTTCAACCGGAGGATAACCTCGCCCTCTGTGTAGACGGATCTTCGTGAAGTATGGTTTGCATGTACTTTACTTGTTTTTTTACCAAATTGTGTACGAGTGAACCAATTTGTAAAGATGCAATTGTGTTTTTACTCAGACTTGTGCCAGAGACGTGTAATAGTCTTGTTTGCTCAGCGTCCAGCATCAGCAATCAAGGAAGTGAACCTGTAAGACCCTGTGAACTGCGTGCAAAAATTAACAGCAAAGGGCACCGATGCGTTCATGCACTCTCGAAACCAAACAAATTATTACAGGTAGCGGGTGCGAAAGTGATATCAGTAGCAACACAACCCTCACCTTAGCTCTGTTCATGTAGAACTGAGGACCGACAGTCTGCATACCGGCCAAGGCGAAAATGACCAGCACGATGAGGAGAACGAGGGTGAGGTATCCCACTTTGCTCAGCGAGTCTCCGATCATCTGCATTAGCTTGCTAAGTGTGGGCCACGATCGTGCCAGTTTAAGAATTCGGACCTACATAACAATAGATTATACCACATAAATCTTAAACATAGACCAGACGGTTATTTGTTGCGGTATTATTGTTTGGCTCATTTACTTTGTAGTTTATTGACGGTCAGTTATTTACATGGTGACACTCTAATTTACATTCGAAGCGTGTTACATTTAAGAACCAAATGAACCAGTAACGCACCAGCCTGATGAGACGAAACGTTCTCAGCACTGACAAACCATTTGGTAATTTGTCTGAGAGTACAAGCTCCATGAGACTAAGCGTGACTACCACGAAGTCAAAGACGTTCCAGCTCACAATAAAGTATTTGTACGGAGACAGCGCAAAGATCTTAAGCACCATTTCCACTGCGAAAAGCATTGTGAACACCTGCACACAAACAAAACCCAATTTACCAAAAAATATACCGCCAGGTTGTATTGAGAGTCTTGGTAGGCGTGACTTGAGCTTGTTTTTTTATATTATGCTTGAATTGAACATACCATCAGAACAGATACTTTTAGTAGGGTTAACCCTTGTAAGCAAATAGGGCAAAGACGTAGCCAACCTCTGTGCTACAGATTCCGCTATAAAATAATAGTTACTTTTCTACTATTGCCACGCTTTAATCTTATGTTAGACACAGTGAGAAAGGATCATTAGAATTAAATAGAAAGTTAGAAAAAAAATAAGAGGTGGTGACACAAAGTTAAACCAAACACTTTTACTCGCTAAAACCCATAAGTATTTGGAGCCCTTAAATTCTCTGGCAGTTTAGTTACGCCACTACATTGCATCCGTACCACTTTCTTCACGGAAAATATACATACGATTGAAAAGCCTAAATTCTCTAACAAAGAGTCTGTTAATTCACGAAACGTACCGTTTTTTCAAATATTTTCCGCTTACCATGTTGGAGACATAAAGTGTGTTTTCTAGCGTAGCCCCCATCGGTTGTCTGTCTAGGGCCATAAAGAAGGTGTTAAGAATCACCAGACTCACTGTGATCATCTCAGCTACCGACGTTGCAAAGAAGTCGTTCAACTTCTCACGAACTTTGCATATCAAACTTCCCCCAACGCAACAAGACCAGCTAAAACAAAACATCTATATTAGAATCGAAATTACCCAACAAACAACACAGATAAGCTATTCTGTTGACCGATACGTGGGATCGCCACGACGTGTTTGTTTAGCAATCGTTTGTTTATCGTATAAGCTAAATCTTACAGCAGGATGTATTCTTTAAATGATTCGAAGCAGTGACATCTTGTAAAGCAACTTCCGTCCCTCATCATCTTCTGCGATTGGCGTGTCAGTTCACTCATCGTTCTGGCCGCGTTTCGCCGTTTTTTCAAGATTTCCTTAGTTAAACAAATTAAGTCAAGAACAACAATTAAAAGACCTTGGCGGCGAAATGGCGGAAAGAAGAAAACACCTCAAGAAAGAGTGACGCGAAAAAAACTTTATTGAAACTTTTGCGCTCAACGTTACCCAAGCCGCTATCAGCTTTCACAGATCGGCGAATCGAGCTCATCAAACATTTACGAATATAAATTGCGTTCAGACACCTTATCCACAGTTTGCGGTAACATTTGGCCGCACCTTTTCACTGAGCAGTTCTCGTTTCTCTTCTTCCAGCGCATTAGCCACGTCCTTCCGTTGGCCTTCGTACGCGGATGCCACGACCGCCAGGATCAAGTTGACGAGGTAATACGAGCCGAGGAAAATTATGACAAAGAAAAAGAGGAACGCAAGTTGCCCTGGGTAAAATGAATAATTAAAGTTCTGTTAAAGTTTGGAAATAAAATGTAATAAGTTGATATTGACACAAAGTCTGCACTCAATACACCTTTTTCATGTTTGAACTTGTTACACATAAATAGTTGCGCGTTTATTGTGTTACAGCTTTAAAAAAAGTCAGAATTTTTTGCATTAAGGAAATGGTGGACGTATACGTGTTTTATCACAAGTAATGCTTTTGTGCTGTTATTAAATTACAAATTCTTACCGTTGGTTTCCATGATCTGCAAATACAACTCCTCCCAGTTATCCTGCAGTGAAAGGCGAAAAACGGAAAGAAAGGCGTAGAAAAAGTTGTCGAAACTGGTGTAACCGAAATTGGGATTGCCGCCGGCGCGAACGCAAACAGTGTAGGACGGACACTTCCTAAAACACACAAAAGTACTTGATGGGGAAACCATGATTGGGTATCTGGAACTTTCCCTGCAGCGATTTCGGGTGATGACCAAAGATAATATTTACTTGGAAATTTAGATCGCAACGGGTATTTTGAAATTGAATTTGCGTGTGACCATAGGGTTTTGAGATGTCTATTTACGGCTACGCCCTTCTGGCATGAACATTGCGCCCTATTGTTTCCTGGCATGTATAGATTGCCTTTGCGGTTACACAAACAAAAGTTATTTTTTTGTAAGATTAACAGTTTTTGTGAGTTTGCTAAGCCCCTGTGCGCCACAAATTCTACACATTTCATGTTTAAAACTTTTAATAAACAATAAATTTAAATTTTGTAAAATATGCTATTTGCAACGTAAAACTATAATACTTAGGATAAAGAATATGCTCCAACCAGAAACTGATGAAACAAGCGCCGCGTTTTCAAACAGCCAAACAGCCATTACTTACACCGCGGTACTTTGATTTCCACACAACCGATAAATGTCGCTGTTTTTCAGGTAGTGGCGTGAATCACTGATCCAGCGGTCCCACGTAAAAGTGTACCCGGTGCTATTAAATAGCGTCATGTCTTTTGCCGCAAACGTCCAGTTGTTCGACGATGCGTTGGTGTTTTGCAAACAAAGTTTGTCTTCGGTTGTGTTGTATTTCAATACAGTTGTATTTTCAGTGGCGACAACTGTGTCAAACAAAGAAGCTTCGGTTGTGAAGGGATCCATGGTTGTTGTTGTTGTTGTTGCTGTTCTGGACCAGCCACTGGAACTTGAA
This sequence comes from Phallusia fumigata, assembly GCA_008931825.1. Classification (NCBI taxonomy): domain Eukaryota; kingdom Metazoa; phylum Chordata; class Ascidiacea; order Phlebobranchia; family Ascidiidae; genus Phallusia; species Phallusia fumigata. The sequence continues at coordinate 23,853 of QXVZ01009805.1, read as the reverse complement.
AAATCACGACTGTCATTTCGCCCGAACGATAAGGACCTGTCAGGGAAAAAACACTTGTTTGTCAATGATTCGTTTGTATTTCGGGGATCTACCTTTCGGTATCTCCCTACGCCGCGAATTCGGGCTTCTATAGGCCGCGTAGAATTGAAATTTATGTGGCGTTTGTAAACAGAAAAAGCGGTACAGGAGCGGCGACGGAAGCGGTGATCTCCAATAATTGACTGAAATTTTTGTGGCAATCTAAACCCGGTCACCCGTTATCATGAGCAAATAGAGAACATCCCTTGGAAAGAGTACAAGGTATCCCCTTCCACGTCACAATCAAATACGATTGATTGATTTATTTACGGATCATCCGAAGATGTAAATATATTGCACTGTGTTAGCCGAATTCGGGGTTAATCTCGCAGCAACGGAAACGGTGTAGTCTAGCTCACCGCTACCACGTCCGAACAGCCTCTCTAAATTTGGAGTGCCGCTTGTAAATACAAAACTCTTTCGTGATGATCAGTTACATCATATCTTAACCGTTCATAAACAAAAAGGAAAGAACCGGCATGTCACTGCGTCAACAATTTCGACCAAACTGATCGGCAAAAATTACCCGTACCTGCTATAAAAGCCATGCACTGACATCATGAACTCAGTACAACTGGGACAATCAACTAGATCGACTCATTCGATAGAATCAAATAAATCGTTGAAGACCTAACATAAACCTTATAAGAAACCAATATGTCAGCGACGTTTATGTCAGTGTTTGGAATTCTGTTTTTCGCTGCAGCGGCAACTTCCAACACGATTCGATGCCGAACGCCATTATCATACAACAGAACAAACTTGTTCCGATCTATGATGGGGAATGGTCTGATGAAGGATCGAAGCAGAGGACAAGTGAAGGTATGAATCGCGACTTGCTAACCGATTTTTTTAAAACTTTAACAAAAATATTTGTGTGTTTAAATAGCCCACACCTGTTAAATTTGAAAACAATATACCCCTGCGTTATGCAATACGGTTCCTTCGTTATAAAAACGAATTTAAAGTTTGTTATTGGCGGAAAATGGTCTGGACATGTGATAAGTTGATTTTTAAAAACATTGCAAAACGAAAAATTTGTGATGATGTTTACATTACCAGCTTTTAACACAAAAATTAACGCATAACATCGAAAATCCTAAAACGGTAGTTTAAATGTTCACAAATCGATCTTCTTAAGCGTTTTGGTCTAATCTCACACAAAAATTGAAAGCAATCCGGTTTTGCAACGTTTGTTTTTCGTATAAATAGGTCTTTACTATGTATATAATTTTAATGTAGGTTCTTATATAACATTACTTCAACCAAAAAATCAAAATTGCCTATGAGGTGGATCAACCAGAGTCATCACCTATTTGATACATGTGTGAAACACCGTTCAAAAACTGATGCAAGCGAGAGTGATGCCTAGGGGTTGCTTCTCCTATTGGGATTTGTGATTTTTGCTCTGGTTGATCCACCGCACGTTACAACATAGCCACAGCCAGCGGTAGCCTTGCGTCAGACATGATGCTAAAGCAACAGCTAAAATTAGGATTCAAAGTTACAATAAACCGTGGTCTTTGAATTTTTTTGATTGTTGAATTTTCTTTTGTTTGAAAAAGAGCTTGTAAACGATTAGTTGTTTTTCTACAGATCTCAATGGATGCAAGCGACTCAGTCAACTCCCTGTGGTTGAACGACGCTGATTTCAGTGATAAAAACAAACTGATGGCTGTCGACCTCTACAGACTTGTTCTTTGGTTGCAAAACGCCAGACAGCCATTGGTGGTAAGAAGCGTTATCAACTAACGAGCAATTTAGCAATGACATTAGTCCTAAAATTATTTTCTTTCAGAACAAATTAATACACTGCAGAGGATCTTCATCCCACCGTCTTCCCATTGTGAGTATAATGTGAATCTTTTTTTACTTAGATTTTGCGATAAGCGCAATGTAAATTTAAAACCGGTTCTCTGGCTTAGTTCTGATTTCGTTTGTATTTTGCAGGCAACGACTCTATGTGACCCTTCGCATTTGACCACAACTTGCATGGACAGCTTGGAAAGCGACGCTTTCGAACTGTTAAGATCGCTAGCTTTTCAGGAAAACACTACAAACGATGTAAGTTTTCCTTTTCGAGTCAAAGGAACTGAACAGTGTTCAAGCAAAACAGCCGAACGCTGTCTGGCGCTTATTTATCAGTGCAACAACAAAGGTGTCATCAGTTTCGTTTTTTGTGCCAACAGGTTATTACCAAGGCAATGGAATGTCACTTTACGCAACTTGTGAGCATAACGTTGCCGAAACAGAAGAGAATCGGTTGTGCCATATTTGAAGACGGGCTTCGACATCACATCTACAGGTTCAAGCAGAACTACGGCGGATTTTTGTTCAGAAACGCGTGGCTTTGGCATTAGTTTTGCTTCTTTGCTTTTAATTTATTTAATATACTATTTATGCTTGCCTATTTATTTGTTGTCGCGCTGCTTTTTCTCGACGCCTGCACTTTAGTGATTTTACTGACGTTGCGGAAATTTAGATTTAATTTATTTACATCTCTATTTGTTTGTGTTTTTGCATTTCAAAATAAAAAAGCTCCTAAGCCATTGCTAGAGTTTAAAAGGAACGATTTAATTTGAGCTCAAACAACTAAATGTTCATTCAGATCTGTATTAAGCTTTCGGCGGCCCGGGACAAACAAATCCGGCTGCCACGTTTTGCCAGAAACATATTTTATTTTGTAAAAACTAGAGGGCCAAAAAGCCCCTTTGCCTCTTCTAGCTCGTCTCATTATTCCGGTCTCTTACTAGGCCCATTAAATATTTTAATGAGCAAATAGGTAAAACACACCCTCGAAACATGCATGCNAAAAAGCCCCTTTGCCTCTTCTAGCTCGTCTCATTATTCCGGTCTCTTACTAGGCCCATTAAATATTTTAATGAGCAAATAGGTAAAACACACCCTCGAAACATGCATGCAAAAAAGTGAGCAAGAAGTCTTAGTTAAGCTAGTTAAATAAGGATGCCTGATTTGCACACAAGTGAAATAAACTTAAGGTAACGCAAAACACATACCTTCTCCAACGTCGGTCAAGGTAAACCATTTCTCCGTAAACAGCCACATCGAAATCTCGCAATACGTCAGTGGCGTAATTGGGTTGAAACGAGCAGGGTTCGCCATCTGTTGCTGACCAATTACTAAAAAAGAAACAGAAATTGTAAATCACACCACTCAGTTGCTGAAACATGTTGTTATCAAACGGATTTACGCTTAAATTTAGGGCCCTGTGACCTGTTTAAATCCTTGACCCGTGCCCGATGTGTCCGTTGGACTACCGACAATGAGACCAACAAATGACAGTAAACAAACAATTCCGAAACAATTGTGTTTACACACTTAATACGTTCACATCACCACTGCTCCATATTTACGTATGTTNTGTGTCCGTTGGACTACCGACAATGAGACCAACAAATGACAGTAAACAAACAATTCCGAAACAATTGTGTTTACACACTTAATACGTTCACATCACCACTGCTCCATATTTACGTATGTTTTTCGTAAATAGATTGACCAGTCATCCCCAAATAAATCACACTAATCAGGGTGAGTATATAGTCTGAGCATTTACTATATGTACTACTTGACGCACCGTGTATAGATGATTTCCGCTGCTAAATTTGGTGACGATAAGGTACATTTGGCGGAGCTAATTAAAATTGTTAAAGCATTCTACACACAACACAATAGCTTTTTCAGTGTTCTTTATTCGCGATGTGACAAACGGCAGCTATCCTTTTTCTCGATCTGATAAATGCGACGATATTGATGTAAATGAATGTCAAAGTAATTTATGACATCAATGAATGAATAATATCTACTGTTTGGGAAACGAAAAAACTAGTTTTGGGCGAACTTAGATGAGTGTCACAAATCTGTAATTACTCTTTTCGTCCAATGTCGACCACTTTGCCGCAG
>QXVZ01009805.1:0-19569 GCA_008931825.1 Phallusia fumigata | reverse complement strand
AGGTAAAACACACCCTCGAAACATGCATGCAAAAAAGTGAGCAAGAAGTCTTAGTTAAGCTAGTTAAATAAGGATGCCTGATTTGCACACAAGTGAAATAAACTTAAGGTAACGCAAAACACATACCTTCTCCAACGTCGGTCAAGGTAAACCATTTCTCCGTAAACAGCCACATCGAAATCTCGCAATACGTCAGTGGCGTAATTGGGTTGAAACGAGCAGGGTTCGCCATCTGTTGCTGACCAATTACTAAAAAAGAAACAGAAATTGTAAATCACACCACTCAGTTGCTGAAACATGTTGTTATCAAACGGATTTACGCTTAAATTTAGGGCCCTGTGACCTGTTTAAATCCTTGACCCGTGCCCGATGTGTCCGTTGGACTACCGACAATGAGACCAACAAATGACAGTAAACAAACAATTCCGAAACAATTGTGTTTACACACTTAATACGTTCACATCACCACTGCTCCATATTTACGTATGTTATACGTAAATAGATTGACCAGTCATCCCCAAATAAATCACGCTAATCAGGGTGAGTATATAGTCTGAGCATTTACTATGTGTACTACTTGACGCACCGTGTATAGAGGATTTCCGCTGCTAAATTTGGTGACGATAAGGTACATTTGGCGGAGCTAATTAAAATAGTTTTTCAGTGTTCTTTATTCGCGATGTGACAAACGGCAGCTATCCTTATTCTCGATCTGATAAATGCGACGATATTGATGTAAATGAATGTCAAAGTAGATTATGACATCAATGCATGGATAATATCTACTGTTTGGGAAACGAAAAAACTAGTTTTGGGCGAACTTAGATGAGTGTCACAAATCTGTAATTACTCTTTTCGTCCAATGTCGACCACTTTGCCGCAGCACTCGCCTGGAATTTTTTTACTTTGTTACAACACTTTCCGAACAAAAGGTTATATTGGAGGAAACTTTCTAAAACTTTTGAATGCAAACCTGCGTCTTCAAATTAAGAACCTTACCTCGAATAGGAGCAGTTGGGATGAGGCGGGAGCATCCAGGGAGGAAGCAAGACACATTTGTGCTGCAAGGTGCCGCGAAAGACTTGGATGCCAACGAGCGAAAACATAGAAAATCCCATCAGGCTGAGAAGCATAACATCCTTCAGTGCCTTTGTTGAAGCCACCAACGCCGAAACGATCATTCGCAGGCCTGTGGGAGGTAAAGATTTAGGGATGTTTTGGTGTTTTGTTGGCGTTGCGTGGGTCGCTGGTTAATAGTGGCAATACCTGGGATAACGGACACGGTTTTGAAAACACGAAGCACACGAATTGCCCGCAGAAAGGTTAGGCTGCTCAAGTTGGACGAGTCGGTGGAAGGAAGTTGGTTCAGTAGAATAAGTATGTATCTGCGGAGTATTGAATTGAATTAAGAGTAGACAAAAATACATGCTTGAAGTGTATGATATCACAGTATAGTCGTGTTTATCACTTTATCAGTCAACCTTTGTTTTTCACATAAAATAATACGTCGATTAACAGTCGCACCGCAACGAGGCGTGTGTATTCGCATTTTTGTTACTTTCCCCACTAATCCGTCACATTGTGCCGTAAACAACTTTACGTGAGGGAATAGGAAAAATGTTTTTTCACTTACATTTAAACAGGACTTCGGTTTGCTTGCGCCGATGAATAATTCACAGTATTTCGCTTTAAAGCTTTTTGTTAGAGTTGTCGCACGGAGCAAAGCGAAACGCAAATTTGTTACAGGGCGCTACAACTGTGCACGATTGCAACTATGCGCGCAATTTGGCGAGTAAAGCGATGGCCCTGCCCTGGCTCATAAACAACAATGAATATTGCATCTGGTTGGCGCGGTAAAGTGCAGGACTGGCGCGGTAAGTCATCTGCTTGTTTGTTCATGTGGATCCTTGGATCCGAGTTATAGGAAGAATTTGTGATGCTAGTAAAATCTTGTGTGTCAAGTTTTGTTGCACAATATCCGCAAAACCGTTTATTGGTTCCGATTGAACATAACGATCCCAGGTGCAAATGCAATTTTAACTTATGCCGCTTTCATACAAAAAAACTCTTGCTTCAGGATTTTGTAATTTGTACCAAGTACAAGGCGTTGCAAGTGACTTTTGATGCGCATGAAGAGATTTTTGGAAAGGGGGAAGTTCATGGGGCTTAGAAACGAATTAAAATGTACATGGGTATTTGTTTTTTGTTTGCTAAATGACTCACGCGGCAACGATGACGACAAAATCGATCCAGTTCCATGGGTCTCGCAGGTAGCTGAAGGGGTGAAGCACAAACCCCCGGCCCAAAATCTTTACAATCATCTCGACCGTGTAAATAGCTGTAAAAACGTTTCTGCAAAAAAATCTAAGTTGAAAAAGAAAAACAAATGTTACCACACTTTTCAGAGAATTGACCTATCTTAGGAGAACTTGAGGCCCGCTTGACTATTTAATGTGGCCCGCATCAGAATTTTGTTTAAGTGTACAACATAGCATCAAAAGTCAAAACCATGACGTAGACGAAACTCTGACGTAGACGTAACGTAAAAAGACGTAAACGAAGCTCAATGGCTAATGCTATCTTTAGGGTTTGGCAAAACTCGTATTATAGCAATACAATATAACTTACTCGACATATTTTTCCGACCACATCGGTTTTTCGTTGCCGTTAAGCATCATAACCAGACAATTGAGGAGGATCGTCGTTATGACAATTCCGTTGAACCATTTGTTAACCAGTATGTTGATGAAGGCCATTCGTATCCTACTGTTTCTTGAGAAAAGGTAAAGAGACCTTTCTTCGCTAAAGCGATAAATGAGACGGTCTTGGTTCAGCACCAGAAAAGTCTGCAACAAATTTAAAATATTTATTCAACAAGCCTGATGGCCATGTCTTGCAAACGTAATAACAACAGGCACCACATTGCTACTGCTTTTGTCTGTGGCTGGCCGCAAATCTGTGTGCCAAAACTTTGTTCCAGCTCGTATTCACAATTATGCTGGAATGCCTTTTGCTTGTAGATTAAGCGCATGTTGTATAGAATTACTAGTCGCAGTGTGAATTTTAATATTACAAGCTAATATTAAAGATTTTGAATGTTGCTTTACCACTGTAATATAACGCGTTCCAAACGTTACAGCAGTTTAATAAACAATACTTTTTGTCTCCAATAACTTATCGGTCATTGCATAAAGCTTAAAAGAAAACTAGGATAAAAACTACTTTCTGTGTATTGTTCAGGCACAAGTGTGTGCGCTGTCTTTTCTGAGGTTCCGCTTAGGTTAGCGCAGTGTGTCGTGCAACGTCGCTCACCTTTTTATCTTTGTAATACGGGTCAGGGTCGTCAATGGCAGTCAACACTTGCTCCGGTGTAGTCGAATAGCCGATGGTGAGGCGTCGCTGCTGTTTCAAACGCGCCAATGGTTTCAACTGTAAAAACATCAACACTTGATGTGAACACCCATATACGGATATCCACAAACCGCAAAATTATCTAAGCTTGATTTACAGTAAAGTGTAGAAATGAAAGACGAGGCTATGATGGATAAAACTTTTGACAGAGTTAAAAAATAAAAAGTTGATCACTCTGACGTTGAGATAGTCAACTAGCAATAAGTTAACACATTAACATGTTGATTACCGAAACAAGCAATTTGCTAACAAATAAATGTGGTGTAGACACGAAAATGTGCAGTTCAATTTACCAACTATTAGGGCTTTTAAGTCTCAATAATAATTTTTGCATTCCACTCTCTATACAGTAAGACATGCGTTCATAGTTCATGTCAAGCTACTATAGCATCCTCAGAAACAACCAGACGTAGTTTTACATATAAATATTTCCCAGTTTGTATTTTTACGGTTTTAGTTGCATTATAACTTACACTGCGATGTTTTAACGAACAAATATTTATACCACTTAAGGGGCATATGTGTATTTTGTTTTCTTAACCTAAAGGAAAAAATCAATAGACTAGTCGGATCTTACGAAATGGAAGATACGAATGTATGACATCACCGCTCGTTTTGAAGCCTTTTAAAGTATGATTGTCCAAAACCGATACAGTTAAAATCAAATCCAAATACTTTCTAGTCGTGTTAAACAACCTACTCCATCCGCATTAATCACTCACTTCGTCGTAAACAGGCCTGCCTCGTTCCCAGTAAAATCCGACAAACAACGAGCCTCCAAAATTACAACACATTTCCACGCATCGACTGAAACTCGACCACGTAAACTAACTTCAGTGTCAAACTCTGAATCGACAAGCATCGGATTGCTGCAGAACACAGATGACGATTTCCGTTCGATCGAAGCTACTGCGTAAACAGTTCATTCCACGAACCAACAAATAGCAACTGGTACGCATTGAAAAGCACTATTTTAGGTCAGTATGCTGTGAAGTTGACTTATGGAACGTCAGGGCATAAGTATCTGCTCCAAGGTAACAAACGCAGGTCGGTCGCCAGACAACGCGAATGAAGCCTAACGAACCATTGAATAATAATGCCTCTTAATGTAACACCCGATACCACTACGTAACGCATGGTGTCGTTGGACTGGAAACACAAATGGTGCGCGTAACAACGGCAAAGCAGTCAGGTTTTTAGCTCCACGCAGAACGACGTTATTTGAACAGACAATTGCGTAGGTGAAAAAAATCCGCTCACAATTAATGGCGTTATTGCTTTGTGTTAGGGTATTGACTTTTTGGACTCTAGGGAACAGTTAACGCCATTGAGCAACTTCGAGGGACTGAACGCGTTGCAATTTGACCATCAGTATCTTATAAACAAACGTTTTTCCAGGGACCATTTAACTCTGTACTTGCATGCAGTTGTGTTGTTTCATACTTATTGTCTACAAACACCCCGCCTATGAAACATGCTTTAAAGAAGGTTTATGTATTAGTAAGAAATGTTTTTGTATCGGCAGGTGTGCGTCCATTGGTAACCTCAACCGAGTAAAACAAAGCAACCGGATGCTTCTGCGACAATTTGTTCTGAAATGAACTGATAACATGCTAAAAAAACTAACTTAGACCATCTATTTCCAAACAAAACTTTTACAAACAGCATTCTACAACATACTGTAAAGGGACGACNATACAACTGATTGTTGAACAAATCGATCCATTAAAGAAAATGCTTCCCAGCCATAAATACATTTTAATTCCTTGAACATATCGCACACACACATAACAGCCCAAATTTATCGCAAAATTTAAAAGCGCGCGTAGGCACATCAGCGACACATAGCGGTAAACAAAACTACATTCTTCACAAGAAAACAATTTAAAGTTGCAGGAATTATAATATAACTAAAAAAATAGGATGATCTATGTGGTGAATATGTTAGCTTGCATAAAACAGAACCTCTGCAATTAAGTCTATTTCAACATTAGATGTTTCGTATTTGGACAACAACTGGTTTACGAAGGATAAGGGCAACTGCCATAAATAACTCGTGAAGACAAACTTCAGAGCAAAAGACAAAATGCAAATCGAAATATTGACATTTGTTACCTACATAGAGATATAAATTGTGTCAAAAATCTCGATGCAAAAGAGTCACAAGTGGAATTTCATCATGAGTTTACTAAGTACGTTATGGAAGTAACACGAAGTTTTCCGGGATTCAAAACGGAAAAGAGAACTAGNATATAACTGACTGTTGAACAAATCGATCCATTAAACAAAATGCTTCCCAGCCATAAATACAATTTAATTCCTTGAACATATCGCACACACACATAACAGCGCAAATTTATCGCAAAATTTAAAAGCGCGCGTAGGCACATCAGCGACACATAGCGGTAAACAAAACTACATTCTTCACAAGAAAACAATTTCAAGTTGCAGGAATTATAATATAACTAAAAAAATAGGATAATCTATGTGGTGAATATGTTAGCTTGCATAAAACAGAACCTCTGCAATTAGGTCAATTTCAACATTAGATGTTTCGTATTTGGACAACAACTGGTTTACGAAGAATAAGGGCAACTGCCATAAATAACTCGTGGAGACAAACTTCAGAGCAAAAGACAAAATGCAAATCGAAGTATTGACATTTGTTACCTACATAGAGATATAAATTGTGTCAAAAATCTCGATGCAAAAGAGTCACAAGTGGAATTTCATCATGAGTTTACTAAGTACGTTATGGAAGTAACACGAAGTTTTCCGGGATTCAAAACGGAAAAGAGAAACTAGTTTTAAAAACAATTGTTACAGATAAACAATAATTTAGTTTGTTTTAAATCCTGTGTGTGGGCTTCGCCGAACATGCGAAGTCCCTGCAGTCTCGGTTGGAGGCACGTAAGTGCAATTGTGTGGCTCCTAATAATCGATATCATTTTACAAACACAATGTAGAACAAGCCGACCAGTAACGCACAAAATGTCACAGATCCATCGGCTTGATGAGCACTGCCACCTGGTGGTTGTGGGCTGCTGACTTTACGAGCCTGAACCTTCCTCGTGTAGTTGGGTAAGGTGGATTTGCAGTCGCCTATTTCAAACGTTGAACATACACACCACTGGGTGGCAGTCGCGTTACACGTACTTGCATCCGGGGAGAATTCGAGACAACGTTCAGTCAAGGAATCAATGCACCGCCTGTCAACCTCTGTAAAATAAATTCCGGGAGTAAAATACAACTGAAATTCTGTTCATAATGGTGAAACTGTCAAACCAATGTTGGACGCTGACTAGCTTAATTTTAAATTTGCAAAGAGCATCATTTGTCCAGTTGTAGAAAGGCAACTTGGTGTTTGGATTGTCACATTGGTCAGGGCGGGTAGAGTAACTTTAAAATTAGTCGAATTGCACCTACTGTAGCAATCATTCTGGAACATGTAAAATCCGTCTCTGCATTTATCGCACCGCCTTCCACCAAACCCGGGTTTGCAGTGACATTGTCCGTTTACCCCACACCATCGACTGTATGAACCCAAGCGACTGCAGTTGCACGCTGTGAAAATAATAAAAAACGTTGATCGTTTTCCGCATTTTAGCTCACCGCGTTAGCAGCACACCTCATCCATATAAGTGGTTGGACTGTGTGTTGTTGCCCTTAACGCTACTCATATAACATAACATGCTACCAACGTGCAAATGTGCATATTTAGTAAAGGCAAAAACAAAACATGTTATTTTGCTCAAACTGACTTCCTGTGTTATGTTCTTTGTAACCTGCACCAATACGGATCTTTTTTATAAGACTGTTTTGGGCTTGTATCGGGACATCTTACCTTGACAAACGTTACGGTCCTGCAACTGCCGTTTGGGGTTTTTAAAGTAGTTTAACCGACAGTTGTGGCAATTCTGACCCTCAGTGTTATGACGGCAATCGACGCACGTAATTCCCAACGTCGGAATAATCTCACATCTGTGGCTGTGTTTGTTGCACTGACAGGGTTCGGGAAAAGGGTTTGCACTGGCACGGGGTATAACGTCCGCCGGTTGGTGGCGCCCTTGCGTAATCAGCTTGTCCCGGTACCATTCGGAAAAGTATGATAAACCTTTAAACAGTATCTAGAATTTAAGGACGTCAGAATGGTAATTGTAAGCAAGTTTGCGTAGCTTGTTTTTGCAACATAGATTTGACGTAGTAATTAAACATTAAAAATTGGTGCTATGTAAAAACGTAAGTGCTCGAATAGTTTGATTACAAGCCAATGCAACATTGCTAAAAAAGCGTAGACAAATACAAATGCTTCAATGTTCCAACAAAAATTTTTTCTACCCAAATAAAGTTTTTTTTTGTTTTAAAAAAAAGGATTTTTTGCACCAAAACTCCAAAACACAATGCAATTAATTTAAATATAAACCAGGAAAAGTAAAACTTAGCGTTCTTACATGGATTCGCTGTTCCACGTTGCTTTCCGGCCACATACATTCCCGGTCTCCACTTCTCTATCCAAAACAGTGGACGACATTTCTCGCACTCGCTTCCCTTTGTGTTGTGTTTGCATTCACATGTGGCTGACTTCCTCCCTATGTTACAAGTGCTGGCATGACCGTTGCACTGGCACCTATAGAAGGCCAAATATTAAAGTGATTTGAACAGCGCTTTGTCACAATACAATTTAATGAACAAAACATTCTTGAAACACACAGAAAACGGCACTGATTCAGCTCAATAGGTCTCTGGGCAAGCATGCGGTGTAATATGAAATATTTGGTAATCAAAATCGAACAAAATTTTAAACAAGGTAAACTAGTAAAGTTTTTAAGTTCACAATCAACTGTAAATATACATAAAATATCCATTCCAGTTGAACTAGGAATACTTGACGTGGTCAAGCACAACCAATGGTCCGGAAAACATAATCCACTTCCTATGTTGGTTAAACATGTTAGAAATACCTGGCAGAAATCTCAATCTTTTTAATTCCGTAATGCTCAGATCGAGTTGGTTGCGAATCAGGGTCACCACCTGAATTCTTCCCCGAAGGTTCAAGAACAGCTGGACTGAGAAGGCGAATACGAAGACTGGTGATCTCCAGGAAGGACTTTAGGCCCATTGTGTCATTCCACAAGGATGTGCAAACTTCGGCCTAAGGGCAAAACTTGTTCGTGAAGGTGAAGACCATGCATAAATTATAAAGCGTGTTTCACAAACGTGGAAAACCGCAGAATTAAATTAAGATGAAAGCAATTAGATAAAAAAGTTCGAAAGCCTGAAAAAATACCTGAAAAATTTGGGGTTGGGCGTGCCCAACGTTGGTGCGTGATGTACGAGGTCGTTTGTACGATGAAATATTTTAATTATGTCAACTTTGAAGCGGTCGCAATATTTTATTTTTAGGCCGTTTGATTTCATTACAAGTTTTTTTAATAACCAAATACTTATTTTTAGAAATATCCTGTTTTATTCGTTTCTTGATGGATATTTGGTTTAATTACCTTTGATTTTTTAGTTTGCTTTAGTCTGTTCGCCTTCAGCATTGTGTACGTATCACACATCAATTACTGACGTTTTACAACATGTCAGCTGTATAAATCCGCCTTATCCCAAACACAGCTCCAAATAGTATTGATTTCCAAATCGGCGTCTCACCTTTCCGAGACCCAACGACGTCAAGGCGTTGAGACGTTTGGCGACCGCCACTGGCACCACGCCACTCATATCCCATCGGTAGTTAGTGCTGTAATCCTCGGAGCAAAACGGCGCCAGGGCTTCTTCCACAGTCGCCGGAGCCTTGGTAATCTCACTGCAAACGAAATAAGTCTCCTTTCGCGTGTCAATTATGCAAATGAAGGAAAGTTAATCCTGGTGTATGCAAGGTTTAAAGTATGAAAAAATTCACAGCACAAGTAGACTAAGATTAAAATAATTCAAATTTCAATTTAGCGCATTAAACATTAAGTTTGACTTGTATACGAAACTGATGCTCACTTTAGCATAATGTTAACTCGTGTTTCTAAACGCTGACCGATCCTGTTTGCTAGAATTGCCGACCGGTTTGTTTTGTGGCAAACTTTGTAGGTAATATGTGAATGCGGATCCTTCATGCTACAAAACGTTTATTTTCACTTACGTTGGTTCGATACCAAAAGTATTTTGGCAATCGTCCGCAAAATATTCCATGGGTTCCCAGGTGGCGCCGTAGTTAGACGATTTCTCCACAACCATTACTTGTGGACGTCCATCGTAAAATTCGATTTTGATGTCATCTGCAGCATTGTTGAAAACAATTTCAATCAGCACCATTCACGTCCTATTTGGGTTGTTCTTAACATACATTTTATATTTAGTTCTCAATTTTAGGAAGATAATCGATTTCGGTGTTATAAAAAATGCTGCAATCCGCTCAAAGCCAAAACAACCAGAATGTGCATATAATTGTGATAAATGGAATCACTACAGAGTTAAAATTCATTTAATTTACCAGTCAGTATAAAGACCTTCGGCAACTGCAAGGTGACATTCACTGACAGGGGATTATCCCGTGGGCCCGGCCACGTGACACTTTGCCACCACGTCCATTTTATCCCGTCAACCATATGACTCGGCTCGTGACGTTTATCGATGCGTGTTGCGTCACAAGTCAAACACGAGATACGGTTTTTCTGTGATGAAACAAGATATTGGTTTAAAGAACATCGAACACAAACAATCCATGATAGATCGTAAAAAAAACTTAGTAGTAACGAGCGACTGTTACACAATGAATTTTTGCTGCCTCAAACTGTGAATAAACCAATAAAATAAAACCCCCTTATCCATAAAATTTTACCTGGCCGATAAATGCAACAAAGAGCATTTGGTTTAGAATACCCAGATATAACACCAGACTATTAATCACCGGAGGTAGTTAAGCATAAAGATCAACCTCTACATATCTACATTTTAAATGTATGCATCTTTGGGGAAATAAAGCTGATTTGACACAGGTTTTGCTTACCAGGCTGCATATTTGCACGTCTGGTGTTCGGCAGGTGGCATTTTTGGGCGAAACGGTGATATTTCCCAGCGGGGCAACGTCCGCTCCATTATTTCTTGGCTCGCACGCAACCGGTCGCATCACAACTGGATCTGTGTAAAGCGCCATAAAAATAAAAATCTACAAAAATTAAAATACTTTGGATTGTATTTTCTTCAGATCGCAAAACATTCGGAATAATTGTCGAGCTAAAATTTGATATGCTTTTTTTTCAATTTTTATTGACAGCAGACATCATTAAAATGTTTGCGCATGTATACTTTGTTATCACTTCATGAAAGTGATGGAAAGGAGGGCGGACTATTTATTATTGTTTTTCTTGGTCTGTCACGTTACGATGCTATTTTCTCCGGCTGCGACACGTAATATCTAGCAACAAATACGTTTTCATTTTTGAGTGCAGTGTCGGTATGTAAGAGTATAAAATATGCATAAAATAGTTGCAATGATAGATCAAATTGTTCAGATGTACACAATTAAGTGCTCCCCATCAAAATATTGGGGGACACGCCCCTCCAGGGTTACACAGACAACAAAATCAATACAGTGGCGTCCCAATGCCGCACCAGGTCAAAGTAATGTCAAAACAATTTATTTAGCGTTAGTCCTTCTGGTTTTGTCTGGTGGTATAATAAACCACAATTAGTACCTCAAATACCTTTCTGTCTAGATTATTTGTTAAAAATTGGCATCAACGGTTTGTATTTATTTAACACGTTATTGTCCAACTGCATTTGGAAACATTATTATATCAAATGCATTTAGTTCCAAATTAAGTTTTAATTCTCGAACAGAACAGACGGGGTTTCTTAAAAGAGGTTCATCGAGTTTTTTCCTAACTAAATCTTAAACGCTGTATATTATAATCTAATGCATCGTAAGTTTCTCTTGATAAAAATAATTCAATGCGCATTTACCTGAATTTTCGTTTCCAGTTTGGATTGCGGGAACTTCGCATCGATGATGGAGGCACTGCATCAGCTGGGCACCGGTAAGAGAACATAACACAGACACAAAAAGCAGATTCACAACGATGTTGATCAGGTAATCCATATTAATAACTTTTGATCAAGCTTTAGTACAATTTTAGTATTACTGGTAATTTTTAGAACATTATTTTTTGAGTTAAACTTTTCTGTATTTCTTAGTAAAACGCAAAAAAATCTCCAACTGACTTCGAAAATTGTACAATTTGCCGACTAAAATTTGCCACAATCTACCTCTAAGCCCGATAATTCCTTTTCTATTACCGAGTGGCTTTGCCGTAGAGACATGGCTTAGCGTGGGACCCAACTCAACGCGCTGTCATAACGAAATGTCTATAGGTGTATATGCGCGCCATTTTCATCAATAATTTAGCAGAAGAAAGCGCACAAGTAACAAGCGACTCGCTGTTTTAGACTCTCCTTCTCGCTGTGGCTAAACTATGATTAATTCATCGGTTCATAAACATATTCCAAACGATAACACACACAAGAATGCGTGCGACTCCCGGTGGCATTCCGCTTGACTTCCGCGCCGAGGCCGATCGTATGACTGTCGGGGCGAAAAACCTTGCGCTGATCCGATAATTGTGACAGATGAGACTGCCACAAAAAGTGAAAATTGAACCCAAGCGTCTTTAAAGCTCTGGCGACTCGTAATTGCATTTCAGATTACTTATGAATAAAATATGCATCGGGATTTGAGGAAGCATCTGTAAATGAGCTTTTAATGCCTGGTAAAAAAAATCATTGTTGCATTTAAACGATTAATCAAACCAGCGCACAGAGTTGGCAAGTCTAGGTAATACAAAAGAATGCTACATGGCTTTCAATAATATTTCATCTAAAGAATTTCAACACGGCTTAACCTGTATTGTAACTTAAACAGTTAACAGCAGCTAAAATAGCTATCTATGTCACTAGTTCCGACCTTGCGGTCTCACAATCGAAAAATTCTCGTAAAAATGGAAACAACATAAAACTAGAATGAAACTTGCAGTCTAAAGGTTTTGCCGACTCGTAGTATAACGTGCTTTCACGCAATACACAGTATTTGTTTTGCGGAATATCCCCATCACGTTTTTGGTTTATTGGTGCCTGCCTTTTACGATTAAAACTTCATGACAGACCCTTGAAACCATCTCAGCTACGAACCCTTGGGCCTGTGCCACACAGCAGATGTCAATAAAAATCTTCTAAAATAATCAGCAAACCGAGTTGTCCTTGGGGACACACTGATTGTTATACAACTCAATCCTGCGTCGTCATGGGCCTAATTCGGTTTTCGGCTGCAGAAAACGGACGTAATTGCGATTGCCGGAAAGCCTATGGGCCCAACAGCGACATAGCCAAAAACCACACACGGGCTGCATAATACATGAGTCGTGTCGTTCCCGTGTTTTTCACCACCCTAGAAGAGGAAGACAAGGTGATGATGATGGAATATGTGGTTGATAATGTCCGATAATTTGCCGTCAGCATCTGGAAAGTTGGACAGATGCGGTGGTCGGGGTTCATGGAAGGGAGCGCGCGCGCATTTGTCGTGACAAGAATCATCTTCAAATTGAAATGGTAATGTTGCTAATCCGGAACTAAATTTGTGCCATCGATAGGCTTCTTTAAAATTCTACAACGGCAATAAACTTTTCCCTAAAAGATAAATTTAAAGCAGGCAGTAGCTGAACTGTATTTTTCCACAGTTTGATTCAAACAACATTTTTATTGCACACCTTTCAACGTTATACAAGGTTGTACAAATGACTTCTTGATATGTCAGTGATTCTTTAGAACGTTATGTGCATCGTTCTAAGCATTGATTTGACGAGACGACAAAGCCCACTATTACATGTGCTGAACGTTGTGTTTACAATACGGCTTCTTCCAGTTGGTTTTTCTATTTTCGGCAACGAAGATCACCCAACAGCCGAACCGTGAAATATCAATCGATTGAAAGGTTGATACTGGTTGGTGATTTACTCAANTTGAAATGATAATGTTGCAAATCCGGAACTAAATTTGTGCCATCGATAGGCTTCTTTAAAACTCTACAACGGCGATAAACTTTTCCCTAAAAGATAAATTTAAAGCAGGTAGTAGCTGAACTGTATTTTTTCCACAGTTTGATTCAAACAACATTTTTATTGCATACCTTTTAACGTAATACAAGGTTGTACAAATGACTTCTTGATATGTCAGTGATTCTTTAGAACCTTATGTGCATCGTTCTAAGCATTGATTTGCCGAGAGGACAAAGCCCACTCTTACATATGCTGAACGTTGTGTTTACAAAACGGCTTCTTCCAGTTGGTTCTTCTATTTTCGGCAACGAAGATCACCCAACAGCCGAACCGTGAAATATCAATCGATTAAAAGGTTGATACTGGTTGGTGATTTACTCAATATGAAAATAAATTAGACTGCTGGTTTGCATTAGGCTTTTTTCCCTAATCCGTTCATACTGTCAGAACTGTGGCGATTATGCGACAAACCTGATTCTCTGACAACAAATAGGACATGCATAAAGTACCAAAAATGGTACCGAATCAACCATCAACGGCTGCCAAGTTTAAAAACTACAAAGGAATATGTTCTAAACCAACTATTAATAGTTGGTGAGATAAATGCACTGTACACCAGTGCTGCAAATAACGTAACAGCGTAATTTACTAAAACTCGAGCGAGCATTTTCGTGCAGAAAGGTGGAGGCAAGAACCTAGTCAGCAGTGGGATTTGAACCGTCGACGAATGCTTCCCCGATGTTTTGCTGAGTAAGAGCCGGCTCTTATGTGGTATTGCGCCTCTTGCAGGCCTGCTATTACCAATGTTGAGTGTGTTATCGTTAGTCAGAATGACCGCCTAGGGCATGGGTGCACAACCTGCGGCTGTATCCTAACAAGTAATTCATAAAACTAGAGNAGGCTAGAACCCAGTCAGCAGTGGGATTTGAACCGTCGACGAATGCTTACCCGATGGTTTGCTGAGCAAGAGCCGGCTCTTATGTGGTATTGCGCCTCTTGCAGGCCTGCTATTACCAATGTTGAGTGTGTTTGTCGTTAGTCAGAATGACCGCCCAGGGCATGGGTGCACAACCTGCGGTATCCTAACAAGTAATTCATAAAACTAGAGAGGTTGCGTTCTCCATATTTTCATTCCACATACACTATCACCCAAAATGATGTTTTCCACATGATCCATTTACTTCATGACATCAGATATACATTCATTTACATTCTATCCCTAATTCCCTTGGCATTTTATAACATAATTGTTTCTGCTAGCATAAACATACGGGTCCCACACACATGCAATTTCTGAATAGTAGTGATGTTTTTTGGACGTGATCGGTTTAGATATCAGTTTTATTCAAAACATTAAGTAAAAATTTCCATTTATAGTCTAACTAAATCATTTACTTACATCATGAAAACTTTAATCTCAATGTCAAAAGCATGAGTTAAACACCACAGCCACACTAAGCAATAGTTTGACCTGCAGTGACCTTTGGCCGAGCTGCAGCAAACCAAAGTTATTGTAACGCATCATCTTTTACAGCGTTATTTAGCAAGCGCATTTCGGTTAACACTACGCAATCACGAAAAGGAGTGATGTTTTATCAACAGCTGGGATTCGTCTGTCCTAAAACATGAAAAAACATGATCTCTTTATATATGTTGGGAGGTGTTGAGCATACGATAAATGCAGCTAAATGGCAGGACTAAAAATAAAAAAGAATAACTAAATTGCAGTGCCGCCATACTCTCCTCTACATCCCAAAAAAGCAAACGTATCGAGGTCATCACCGCCTAACTTAATCAGCAAAGCTCCCGCCTGGCCGCCCTGAACAAACACCCGTTTATGTGTGAAGTAGCAGCCTGTGACCAACCGCTTAGCGTTGCACCGCTTGTGTCGTAAACTCGTCCATCACTCCGGCAAAAAAGCCGAAAAAGCAACCCCTGACTTAAGGAAGATCTCCAAATGCATTTACGCTTGCATTTTGTTTAAAACAATAAAAAAGTATTCTTATTTTATCGACTACTTGGTTTAGGGAGAGAAAAGTCCATCAAGCCGTCTTTGAGACGCAAAACACGAATCTTGTAATCTCTCGTTTAATTTTACTCTTACAATGCGGAACGTAATATAACAAACCTGTGGCGTGGATTAATAACAAACAGAGGAAAGTTTGGACAAAACACTAAAGCAGAATAATATATACTGATGGAACTAGAAGGACGAATAAAACACAAAACTGCAAGGCAACAGAAACTAAATCGACGTGTAACTGATTGCAACAAATAATTTTTGAGAAGAAATTACCATAGTAGTATTTTAATACAGTGTTAAACATAACAACATGTAATGAAACCAAAAATACAAACAAAAGTGCACACGTATTTTATGGCATAACAGACGTTGATTTTTCATGTTTAGGTAATTCGTCAGCGTGGTTAAACACGGCCGCAAAGTATTCCATCATCATTTCAGCGAAATATGGGGTGGAAAGGGGGTTGATTCCTTGCAGGTGACCAACATGACCCCCACCATGGGTGATTGCCATGGCAATGTAGTCCGTCTGTGCCATTTCCTGATAGGGAAGACCTACAACAAAAATTAGTATGCAACTCACATTGTCGAATAGAACTATTTGTTGTATCCAACTTATGTCCGCCGGTGGGCGGTAATGTCAATGTTAAGCTGATTATGCTTCAAGTTCCACAAAATCAACAAGCCATATCGCAACGTAACATTATCACGAATTTTTTTAATTCGCTCCGGTATATTGTTTCGTTCCATTATGACAAGACACATTAAACCAACCCAAGAATAACCTTCACCAACGGCTGCCCCTGCAGCGATCGAATACGCTCACTTCGCATCTGCTGTGGTTTGGAACCAGGCGGCTTACATCGGTTTTACAAACGTGTCAAAACAATTCAAACAACGAAATCAGTGTCATGTTACTTTAAACAATTGTGATGCGAGAGTTGTCGCGATGTTATCATTTAGTTTGAGTTACAGTCAGTTGAAAGGTTCTTTTAAGTGTTGTAAGTTCCTACAATAAACCTAATTTGTTTTGGTAATAAACCCCAATCCCCAAAAACAAAGTGGGGCTTTTTACAGCCATACTATTTTGGGTAGCAGGTAGAATTAATCCAATACTCTTGTAAACTAATTATGGATTATTGTTATTTAGTACCATGTGTGTAAAGATCTTGAGAACAACAGTCAAATGCAGACAAAATCAGTATTCAAGACGGTTGCTATTAAAATTGGACTAACCCAAACTTTGATACCATTGGCAGTTGCTGGGGCCTTGAATACCGCATGCACCTGGTCACATTGTTATTTTAGCACATAAAAAAGTTTGCACTTGTCAATAAAATCTTGCGTGGGTCGTAATTATTTTCGCGAAAAGAAGTTACTAACTTTGAATCGGAACGAACGCGTCATCATCAGCGCACAAACACAGAGTTGGTGTCTTGATCGAGTGCAGAAATTTTGTGGTGATGACGCTATCTTTGTAGTAGTGATCGACGGACTCGTATCCAAACACTCTGAAACGAAAATTTGACATGAAAATCTCTTATTATTTTGTTTTGGTTTGTTTTTGTTGACTTAGTTGACTCCCGCAAAAACCCGATTGTACGTTTGATTTAACCTCCGCAAATCTACTACGCCACTTTATTATGATAACACAATGATTTAAAAAAGTGTTGCGAAATCCATATCAAACATTGTTAGTCTTCGTTCATCAAAATGCATGTCATAATGTCACCAACGTCGGGGATTAGGCACTGAACAAAAACTGTGAACGCTTTACGAATCATACAGTCAAATTTGAAGGGGCAAAGCATTTTGCGGTCCAATCGTTGTTGAAGATGCAGATGTATGGATCCCAGGCGGGGCCGATGGTTTACGTTAATTTTAAAATTACCTTCAGGAAGTGACATGCGTCGTGCTATTAAATATTAAAGGGGTTTAAATGCCGAAGAACGA
Organism: Phallusia fumigata; assembly: GCA_008931825.1. Lineage (NCBI taxonomy): Eukaryota > Metazoa > Chordata > Ascidiacea > Phlebobranchia > Ascidiidae > Phallusia > Phallusia fumigata. Next base: position 2,139 of record QXVZ01009805.1, on the reverse strand, counting down.
TGAAACAGGCTCGTTTGCCTGAAATTTTACAACCAAACCTCGGAGAAAACGCCTATTTTCATGCATAATTCAAAAAATGCGACAATTTGATCTGAAAAAAGTTTGCCGGCACATTTAGTAATGAAAACAATTTACATCTGTAAATTTCGGGGGACAAATCTGGGAACAGTCGTTGATAACCAAACCGGCACATATACTTCTGAGGTCAAAAACAGGCCTGCACATCATTGGGCCCGCGGATCGCATGAGACACGTTAAAACATGTAATGCGGCCCACAAAATGCTTTAAAAGTACTTTGCATCGCATCGAAAAACGTATATGAGCATGCGGGCAATACGAAATATAAAAAAATGTTTAACAATTCTTTACAACATAAGTGTGGTACTGCGTGATTTCACTTCATATTATTGTTATAATACTTAAAAGGTAGGCGTCGGTGGACGGTACAGTGGGTTGAGTTATTATTTGATGCTTCAACGGCCACATTGCATGAACTTAACAACTACGCGAGCATGCGGCGAAAAATATTGTTCTTTGTGACCTTATGTTTGGTTTGAATTAAAGGCACCAACGATACCAATTCAGTTAAACAACACAAAAGGTACACGGCTTACTTGGCGGTCATGTGAATGTCAAACTCCCTTATACTTCGTACTCGCTTCAACTTTTGGTGGTCGACAACGCCAACAAACTTTTCTTTAGACCTACGTCAAAGCAAATACAAGTGGTGAGGCAAAGTCCAAAGATCAAAAAACGGCGTCGTGTTATGGCTTGACTTCACAAGGAATGAAAGTCCAATTTTGGCGAAAAGCTTGTAACTAACTATTTCCCTGGTAAAAACCTTTTCAAAATGTATAAATATTTCAGTAAAAATTTCGTTTTTTTTTTAGTTAATCAGCACACATAAATCAGCTCCAATCTCTAAGCAACATATGTACTACATTGTTTAACACACAAAAATATTTTGCATCAAGGAGATGTTTTTTCATGCTATAAGTAAGATATTAAAAAACTGACAAAAATTAAAAATACCTGTCATAAATTTTCATCAGGTCGTTGGTGAGAAAAACATTGTAAAGCAGCCAGTTGTCCCACTTTTCCAAGTTAGCAGAACCAGCAACTGGGTTAAAAGGGCAGGAGTAGACGAAGGCAGCTTGAAATTTGCTATTTTCACCTTTCTGTGCCAAATAGCGTGACAAAAGCAGTCTAAAAAAGTTATTCAAACATCACATGTACATTACCTTAATCACATTGCATAGAAACAGCCATACCATTAAATTTCAAAAAATATAAGCACAAAAAATATAAGCACAAGTTGGCCTTTCTAGGTATATACCAACTACATTTATCAGACAAACTCAATTTTTTTAATACAGTGCAACCTAGTTTGATGTACTAGCAAGGATGCAAATTACCATATTACTAGCAACAAAAAATTGTTACATTTGAACTTACCCTCCAAAAGAAATGCCCACACCAGAAATGGGTCGGTGTGGGTACCTTTCCCTAATTGTGTTTACGGCCAATTCCAAATCATTGGTGTCAGCTGCACAAAAAGCTTTGCCTGTCTGTAATACACCCAAGGTAAATGTAAAGTGGTTTCAAAAACATCTGTATCTTGGCACAAAATCTACCTGACAAGGTATTTCTATTCCCCGGTTGCCCATAACAACAGCTGAAAACCCTAGTTTTTTAAGCTCCTTGACAATAATCTGCACATATCCAGATGTTGACTTGGAAACCAGGCCGGGAAATATGACAACAAGTGGTTGGGTTGGTTCTTCTTTGTCAGTTGGACTTGCCCATGCCAGAAGGAATTGACCTCCATCTGGAGTTGAAATGTTTTCTTTCCTAAACAAGTTCTGTGTTTTATTTCAACCATGCAAGTTATATAAGATAATCAAACCAGAAGCCAGATCCAAAAATTCGAACCATAAATGTAGATGCATAGTTCAAAATTTAACATATTGAAGCTAAGATAATGTTTGTCTTTTTGGTTACCTGTAGTATGATACTTTGTAATCTCTTGGTAAAACAGCTGCAATTACAGTTTGAAACCTTCCACCTGGCACCACAAAGAAAGACCAAAATGGTTTCACAAGGGTTGTCACATGGTTATCCAGGAAAGATGAGAATTT
>QXVZ01009786.1:0-11963 GCA_008931825.1 Phallusia fumigata | reverse complement strand
TCATTGATTAAAATTTCAACATTATGTTTCGTAATTCGCAAGCCACCATGAATTTTCCATTGTTGTCGTTTATTCCATTATGATTTAATCAACCTAACGTTAAGCATTTATTACACTGCTCCCGTCATTTTCATCATTTCTGCCTGATGTACTGTATTGTATTTTGTGTAATAGTTCGTCGTATCGCTGTATGAACGCATAGTGACGTAGAAACAAAACATATTTAGTTCATTTTATCAAACTGCTATGCGGCACCAATGAACGTTAAAATCTCGGAATTGGTTGACAAATGTACAGGAATCATTCTTCCTTTGCTTCTGCGATGTTCTGTTATCGCATCGCATTATTATCACAACAAATGTCGATTTGTTCTTTCAAACCGCGAACCTACATCTTATATCGTGTGTTATAACATATGTTTGATAATTATGCTTAAAAGAAGGGCTTGTTTGGAAATTAATTGTATTACAACACGAACAAGGCATTCACAAACGAACACATATATTTTTTTGAACATCCTTTTCGAACGCTTTCTTTCCAAATGAATATTTTTTACGTATGGGGCCGAATAATTACGCATTAGCCTTTGTGATAGCAAGATTGGTTCAAATCATTTTTGCCACAAAGCTGCATAGCATTGCGGTAACCGGGACAAAATTATCCGAAACTCTTTCACCCGAAATGTTTGACAAGTCAACAACATTCCGACAATTAGATGTTGGCACAAACAGTGTTTTGTTGACAACGTAAACAAAATTGCTGTCAACACATTGTTGCAAACATTGCCAGCAGTGTAACATTTTTAAATGCTGTTAATTTTAAATGACATTGCAAAATGTTTTTCTATATCCGCCCATTATGTACAAACCTATCTATTTTCAGTTTTGTCAGATGAGAGCTGGTTTTAATCTTTGTAACGGGTGGTTTCCCGTCCTAACAACATAAGTTTCACCATTATATTTTGCGACTCGCAAGCCACCAGTAATTTTCCATTGTTGTCGTTTATTCCATTGTGACTTAACCAACCCAGCCGTAAATATTTATTACACTGCTTCCGTAATTTTTATCATTTCTGCCTGATGTGCTGTGTTGTATTTTGTGTAATAGTTCGTCGTATTGCTGCATGAACGCATGCTGACGTAGCGACAAAACATTTTTAGTTCATTGCGTCAAACTGCTATGCGGCACCAGTTAACCTTAACATCTCAGAATTGGTTGACTATATTGTACAGAAATAATTCCTCCATAGCTTACGTTATTGCTTTGCATTATTATCACAACAAATGTCGATTTGTTTTTTTGAACCGCGAACCAACATCTTATATTGTGTGTTATAATAAATGTTTTACGTGTGTGCTTAAAAGATTGACTTATTTGGAAACTATGTTGGTAATTGTGTGTTGTTCAAAATATGAGCAAATTTAAACTCATAAACACATATATTTTCTTTGATATTCGTTTTTCAATCCCTCAAACCAAACCAATTTTCCACATATGTGGCCGAATAATTACGCATTTGTCTTGTACTGGCAAGGTTGGTTCAAACCACTCTTGCGGCAAAGCTGTATTTTGCATTGCGCAATATCCGAAACTGTTTCACTGGAAATCTTTGAGAAGTTCAAACAAATTCGTTGATAGATTTTGAGCGACAAGTATTTGCTGACAACGTGAAAATAATTGGAAACGATACTTGGTTGCAAACAGTGCCAGCATACCTGTTGTCAGCATGAGCCCTCAGCAAAAAAATCAACAATTGAAACAGAATGAGAATACGACGCTGCGCGCGCATTTGTTGGCGTAAATGTATCGAACCCGGCTGTTGGGTTTGGCACCTAATGCGAGATTTCGGATGGAACCAGATTTGCTAATTCGGTATCAAATGGATTAACGGTTTCTGGTTTGGTGAAATTTGATTTCTTTTTGGGGGGCGGGGATGGGGGGCGACCTCGTAGGGATGGTGGGGCACCTATACTTGAGGTCGAGTTTTAATGGTTATAGAAACCTGCTGGTTGCGTAATCCGATGTCAAGCGTAAAGATCTTGCTGTCTCTATTAACGACGCGGTATGTGTTGTCGTATGCAGCATAAGCGGGGTTCGGTGTCCTTTTTTGGGTGCAGAAACGTAAGGCGTCGGAGGATAACGGTAGCGGGATCATTGTAAGAAAAGGACCATGCTGTGACTTCAGAGTCGGTACCAGCCGATGCCCACTGGCCTCTAACGATGGATGAACACTTTGTGGTGACAGGGCAGGTTGGTCGAAACGTCTATCAAAGCAAAAGTCAAAGCATTTGATTTGTGCAAGTGTTGAGCGCGAGGCCTTCTAGCGAAATGGTGAACAGGGAGATGAAGTGCATGTAAATCCCTGTGTTAAAAGCACTTTTCAACTCGGATTCTCGCATTGATTCGGTGAAAAATGTCAGCGGTCGCGATGCGTTGTCAAGAAATTTATGGAGAACGGCACCAATAGAATGCTGTGACGTATCTGTTGGTGCTTCTGACAAGGGGTGGTGCAAAAGTGTGGCGATTACCAGGTGAACTTTTGCCTCGGAGAAAGCTAAATTCAATTTGTTACTTTAAAATAATTGCGCAGAATTACATAAAACCGATTCTTTAACGGACGACAAAGACACAAGGACCTGATGATAGCCGCGTACAAGGTTAATTTGAAAGAAAACGCAAAATCAGGCCAAGTGAGCAAAAAGACTTGAATGTGGGGAATGGCTTAACCATCGGTGTGCGTGGCTGCGTAAAGGCGCCTGAAGTCAACGCAAGAGCGCCATCCGCTGGACGACTTTGTAACCATGTGCAGTGGCAAAGCCATGCTCGCTACATGTACATCGTCCAGGTAGACGAACACAGAATCAAAAGTTTCACCCACAGACAGTGTCCACGGTGGTCAGCTTGTGGGAATGAAATGCTAAACTCCATGATTGAGAGGCAGAAAAAGGTCGGAGAGTTGATATTGCTGAAACTTCGGACAATAAGTGCGCGCAGCACGATACGTCTACAGAAACGGAGCTGAGGTGTGGAGCCAATTGAGATGCTTTGCCTGGTGGAACGCTTGAGGCCGTTTTTGCATCTGCGAAGCGTTGGTGTCCGAGCAAAAGCGGAGCCAGCCCAAGCAACCAAACGTAATGTAAAACTTAGAATTTTTTCCAGGAGAAGCCAACCTTAATGTACAATTTCAAAATTGTGGGGGGGGGACAAGGCCCCTTTCGCTCTCCCTGGCTACTACCCTGTGTCTGAGGTTAACAAACAAGAAATTAGCTCTCAGAATATCAGAGTAAACAATGGACAGGAAATTTAGGCTAAGACGAAATTCACTAGAATTATCGGGAGGTAGATGATACCAGTCGCTACGTAATAATCTTGGTGTCATTAACAGCGATCAGGGTGCTTCCTGGAGAGTTCTTGCGGCGTTCCAATCTCATAAAAGGTATATGACGCTTATCTCGGCGCCAAACCCAAAAAAAAATCTCGACCTGCTGAGCGATTCTAGAAGAAACATGGCAACAGAAAGAAAATGCTGGCCGTTCATTTTTAAGTAATAAACTTTTCAGTTTCAATCGCAAATTGGAATTTTACAGAAACACGTCATCGTGCACATAAGTGACGTAACAATGCATTGTGACTTAATTTATGCTTGAACTGATTTTAAATAATTAATTTTCTTAACTATAGTCAGCAACAGATAAGATATAAGGTTTATATAATGGTAGAACCAAGGCTAGAAATTTTCAAGCACATTGCTATAATTTGTCGTGAACACAGAATCGTTATTTACAAGGTCATTTACTTTCCAATGACAGAAAAACACGAAGAAAATCGTTTGTCAAAATGGGCAATAACAATAGTAAGTGTTTCAGAAACAAAGTCAGTTATAGTTTATTTACAAAATTACAAATTTCCAACGATTGTTTCTGATTTTTTGTCTGAACTACAGCTTTAACATTATTTGCAAAATGTCTTACGGGGCGTCGCGGACTCATAAACGCCTCAACGCATTATGCTCGCAATGAATCTCTGTAAGTTGGTGACTTCAGTTTGGTACAATCCATCGGCTTCCACTGGGTTGGAGCAATTTCGTTTAATTTTCTTGCACAGGGAAACACAGTGACCGAGACAGGATTAGAATCAACAACCTTGCGAGCAGTCGCGCTAATCACTTTTTCAGGTCATCTTCTTCAGTTTGCAATACAACTTTTAAACTGCCTCTATAGGAATACAGAAGTGATTCATATTTAATTTCCACCTACATTGCACATTGACACGTGACTACTGACCGAAGCTCAACTTTCAAAATCAACATCCGCTAGGGGACACTGCTGAACCAAACGATCCGGGGCGCTCGTCTCATATTTTTCATAACGCACTTGCCAAAATTGCACCCGTAGCGTCAAGTGTTCGATTAAAACCAAGCGCAAAATCATGTTGGACCTGGTGAATCAACTTATTCAATTGTCTAGGGCAGTGATTCCCAACCGGGAACACAGACAAAACTATTGCACAGAATTTTTCCATGAACCATTGGTTAATCAGTGGCTGTTCAACTGGTTGGAGTTATTAAACCCCGCACATTCAAGCATGCATTTGCCGAACCTCTAACATTTAGGTTAACGGATTAATGTATACACACAGCGAATGTTCGGATCTATACCGAATGACAGAGGCAGAAATTGACTCATCGAAATTTCAGGTTAAAACGTTAGTCTGGAGCTTTGGTTCTTAACCTGTTTCGGTCAGTGGGCGGCGAACGTTAAGAATCCCACGATCTTGGAAGACATGTATAAACTGCTTTCTTTGTCTTTTTATTCCGTTTTAAACCATGCGATAAGCCTTGCAAATCATCAAGAATTGATAATTGCCATTTACGCACTTCCTCACATGTTCTGAGATGCAGAGCTTGTTGGTTTATAACGCGTTACATTTCCTTGTCCTGCCCTGTCGCGTGTAACTGCTGTGGTAATAATAACAAGGTGTCAGTTATTTGTTTGCAGCAATTTGCACACAACATCAGCCAGGAAGTTATCTTCTGGTGCAGTTTTAATTCATCCAAGTTTTTTACATCAAGATTTGTCCAGATTCTGACCCACAATGTCACTCCAATCAAGAGTTTTCATTGTGTACTTGATAGCAGTAATGATGGTCCTTGCGTCAGCCACGATTCCAGGTAAGTTAGAAATCTTAGAAATCCCTGCAGTGGATTCCTCTTGATTGTTGGGCTGTTTTAAAGAAAGCTTATTGATGTTAAAAGTCATAACAATTAGGATGTAAACAAGAGGGACCGTTTAGTTTTGACGCAAATCTCTCCACCAAAAATAACACTTCACTGTGGGTAATTTCCTAACCGCATTTTTGCGCAGATTTATGAGTACCATTTAACGTAAAAGAGTGGGTGAAATAAGAGAATGACAACAAGGACTTAAACGTTGAAATTTAATCCAGTTAATATATAATTCGTTTCATCAATGTAAATATTTGGTTTGTTTTCACAGAAACTGATGTATTGCTCGATCGACTTCGATCGTCAAACTTGACAAAACATTTGAACGATTTTTATCGGTACAACTATGACGATTCTACACCACCCTTTCAATTTATCTATGATGGAGGTGATAATATGTACGACGATGGAAACGCGGTATGACTGAAAATGTTACTCTCTTTTTTAGCGGTTTCAATGGGGATTTTTCACTAGTTAAGTTACGTTCTTTTGTAATCTTACCTGGTATATTTAGGTATTTTACACTACAAGCGGGGTCGAAAATACTGCTGAATACAACCAGTCATACAGGTATGCATAAATGATGGTTGGTTAACAATAATAAATACCAAGATCGGAAGAGTGAATAATTTCGATAAATCACTATTCAGATTGGACGAATATACATTTGTCACACTTGCTGTTCACCCCTTCATCGCATTTTTCAACATCGACGCCACTGAACCAACGCACAGCAGCTATGTAACAGAGGTAAGAAATTAGCTTTCGTATCGATTCGTGATTGTGACTGTCTTTGTTGTAAATACAACACAGGTGTTGTCAAATCTTGGAGCGCGTGGAAATGGAAGTTTCCAGAACTTCTCAGGTTCGGTGTCTCTAGGTGGTTACGACTTGTTTTTCAAAGGAGTTCAAGTTTATGGCGCCGGTGTCCCGAGCGTGTGTGAAGTGTATTTCTACTTTTCACGGGTAAAGTGTGTGATTTGTTGACGAAACTAGCATTTCGGTCATACTTATGAGCAATCCAGGAAACAGCCGGTGGCAGATACCTCCAATGATGGGTAGGCTTTCCGAAAAGTTACGCCCCTCACCAGTGCTGGTCTTTGTCGAAAAAAAATTTTTTGACTTGAAACGTTATGTTAATTTCTGCTTGAAAACCTGTTTTATGTGCTGTTTGTTTCCTCCCGTCTTGTGCGGCCCTTTTTAGGCAGTTTGAAAACGAATCTTTTAACTAATTCNAATCTCCTGGTCGTCAAATTCTCCAGGATGAACTGGAAGCCACAATGCTCACCACACTCAGTGTGATGACAAACCAGGGTAAGAAGCAATGATTTAGGGCAGAGGTTCCAGCCGGAAAGGAATTTTATGAATAAGGGGGATGAATTTCCACCTTTAAGTAATTTTTTTATTTGTGCAGTGTTTTTATCAGTAGAACAGTGGTTTCAAACATTCTAATATTACTTTATATAACTTCTTGTTTAGTAAGGAGGGAATGAAAAGTTTGAAAACAACAAAGTACTTTGTAAAACCTTAGTCTTTGCCTTATGTTGTTGTTCCGATAGTTCGTCTTTTCATTTTGAAGATAAAATAAGGGGCTGGTTTGAAAAGACCCTATAGTTATTGCTTCAAAAAATGCAGAGACGATGCAAAAAAAATTACATTTATTTTACCCACTTTATTTTTTGCTGCAGCCCAAACATTGTTGAAACAGTTAGAAAACATAAACCCGGCAGATGCGGAGGAAATAGGAAACGTTGAAAACCAAATAGAGGATTTTTCCCGAAGTCATTCGGAAACAAACGGAACCACTTACGAATACGGAGACACTCAGCTGCACATCGTAGTTACCAACATTGATCAGCAGACATACAACTCAATCCTTGAGCTAGGATCATCTCACATCGAATTCACACTCCAAACTAATAACGTCAGTCGGTTGGTGAGCGCGGTGCTTGTATTTAAGTTAAACACATCAGGAACTGCACAGACCCAACCGATCAAAGCGGGATCTCTCACAAAAACGCGTTACAAATCACTCAAAAACACATCCTACATTGTTATTGTTGGCTTGAGTGCCGATAGCTTGCCGCGTTCAACAAATGCCACAGCAGGTGACGATCAATTGCCAGGAAACGCAAGTTACACAGTCTCTCCCACATCGAATGAATCAGTCTGCAAGGAGATCGAAGCGGAAAAGAAAAATACAAGCAACCTGATGATCAACAAACTGGAGCCAATCTGCCTTTACTACGATAGAGTTGAAAGAAAATACTCAGATCGTGGTTGCGTCACAATCACTGATGACGCAACAGGCAACGTCACTTGCAAGTGCAACCATCTCACCACATTCACCGTTCTACTGGCTGTCCAATCTATCACTATTCCAAAGGGTGTCAAGGTAAACATTCAGCCGTAAAGTTTAAAACAGTAACTAACAATTTGGAAACGTCTGTTTTCAGATCACATCATACACGACAGAATCAGCATCCGTCATGTTTCTGATCGCCACCATAGTAATACTCTACCAGTCAAAACACAGCGAAGATCGGGTTCCGGTTCAAATCAACTTGTCAGTGGCTCTTCTGCTTTTTCACGCTTTCAACCTATCACACGACCTTGCCGTCATGCATGAGATCTCATGCGTGATACTGACAGCAGCTGTACAATATCATCTGATATGTGCAGGTACATAAATTTACAGAATCATTTGAAAATTCTAAGAATCCAAAACATTTCCGAGGATCTGACAAAATATGTTTTTTTCAGGAATGTGGTTTCTGGTGGAAGGAATTCGTCTCTTTATGGCGACTTCGTGTCCAGTCAACTTCCGAACACAAAATTCGTCAACACGTCTTAAAATCTTCATGCTGATCGGTTGGATTATTCCCGCTTTTGTAGTGGGAATATCCATGTCTGTGGGACTTTCCTTCGGAATCTACATGAAGCCGCAGCCACTATATATGCAGTGCAACAATTTTCAAAACCAATCTTTACCGATTCCCAAGTATGACAGATGCTGGTTGGCTCCCGGGACTCCGATCTTCTATTCTACTGTCGTCGCTCCCATTGCTCTCGTCCTTCTCATCAACTTCATGATCATTGTGAAGACGACTCATGTGATGCTGCACTCAAGGAAGATGAGAAACAGAGGTGAAGATCCGGGGACAGGAGATGCATTGAGAGCAGCAAAGTCTTTCATTTTACTTTTCCTTATGCTCGGTGGAACTTGGATTTTGGCTTTCTTCACAGGTGATATTTGTGACTTTTTATTCTAATCTCGATGATAGTCACATCAACATAAGTGCACTTCAAGTTTCGGTTAAACAACGAATATCTTTTGCAGGAATCGGGAATGAGATTTCGAACGAGGTGTTTTTGCACATCCACGGCTTGGTAAACGGATCACAGGGAATCGTCGTCTTCCTGCTGTACTGCGTCATGGATGACGACATCAGAAAGAAAATTCTGTCGTGCAAGCGTAAAGCTGATGTCGGGTCTGAGCCGCAGGTAAACGCGGCAAACGCGGCAAACGCGGCAAACGGAAGAAGGTAAACAATTTGTTTTCTTGTGAAAAGGTTTTTTCAAATCTTTTATTTTCCATCTTTGCCTGTTATGTGCAAACCTGTCGACTTTTTCAGATGAACGCTGGTTTTATATTTATAAAGAGTGGTATCATATTAAAATCATTGATTAAAATTTTAACATTATATTTCGTAATTCGCGAGTCACCATGAATTTTCCATTGTTGTCGTTTATTCCAGTGTGACTTAATTAACCCTACCGCAATCATTTTTTTCTACTGCTTCCGTTATTTTTATCATTGGTACTGGGTTGTATTTTGTGTAATAGTTCGTCGTATTGCTGCACGAACGCATGGTGACGTAGCGACAAAACACGTTTACTTCATTTCACCAAACTGCTATGCGGCACCAGTTAACCTTAAAATCTCGAAATTGGTTGACAAATGTACAGGAATCGTTCTTCCTTTGCTTCTGCCATGTTCTGTTTTTGCATCGCATTATTATCACAACAAATGTCGATTTGTTCTTTCAAACCGCGAACCAACATCTTATATATCGTATGTTATAACATATGTTTGATAATCATGCTTAAAAGAGGGACTTGTTTGGAAATTTTGTTGTTAACTGCGTCTTTGGCTGTTTCGTTTTACAACATGAACAATGCATTCACAAACGACCACATGTATTTTTTTTGATAATCCTTTTCGAACGCCTTCTCCCCAAATGATAATTTTTTACGTAGGTGACTGAAAGATTACGCATCTGACTTGTGACAGCAAGATTGGTTCAAACCACTCTAGCAGAAAATCTGTATTAAGCAATGCGGAAACCGATACAAAATTATCCCAAACTGTTTCTGCTAAAATGTTTGACAAGTCAACAACATTTCGTCAATTAGATGTTGGCGCAAACAAGTGTTTCGCTGACAACGTAAATGGAATTACTGTAGATAGATTGTTGCAAACAACATTGCCAGCAGTGTAACATTTTAAAATGCTATTAATCTTGAATGACACTGCAAAATGTTTTTCTATCTCCGCCCATTATGTACAAACTTAACTTTTTTCAGTTCTCTCAGATGACAGCTGGATTTAATCTTTGAAAAGGGTGATTTCCCGTCCAAAAAACATAAATTTTCGCCATTATGTTTTTCAATTTGCAAGTCGCCAGTAATTTTCCATCGTTGTCCTTTATTCCATTGTGACTTAACCAACCCAACCGTCAACATTTATTGCACTGCTTCCGTTATTTTCACCATTTCTGCCTGATGTTCTGTGTTGTATTTTGTGTAATAGTTCGTCGTATTGCTGCATGAACGCATAGTGACGTATCGACAAAACAGTACAAATCAGTTCATTTCATCAAACTGCTATGCGGCACCAGTTAACCTTAACGTCTTAGAACTGGTTGACAAATGTACAGGAATCATTCTTCCATTACTCCTGCCATGTTCTGTGATTGCATCGCATTATTACCACAACAAATGTCGATTTGTTCTTTCAAACCGCGAACCAACATGTTATATCGTGTGTTATAATAAATGTTTTACGTGTGTGCTTAAAAGATTGGCTTATTTGGAAACTATGTTGTTAATTGTGTGTCCAGTTGTTTTGGTTTTAAAATACGAGCAAATTTACACTCACAAACACACATACTTTTTTGATCATCGTTTTTCAATCCCTCAGATCAGGGGTGCACAACATGCGGCCTCAGGTACTAATAAATGCGGCCGTGCACATGTATATGAAAGCGTATGTAATGGCGACTATGCATTACTAAAAACTCTTAGGCTGGTAAAAGGGAGTTAATAAAAATTGAAATTTTATTTTAGAAATTAACTTGCTTTGAAACGAGTTCAATTGCCTGAGTGGCAAAACAACCTACACACAAATTGTTTTGGATTTTGCATGTTACGACATTTATGAGGTCAAACTGGCAATTGTTTGCCAATTAATCCAAGGTAATTGTTGCATCACAATGATATTATGCAGTAATAAACGATTATTACAAAGCAAATGTCATATTTTGGGTCTTTGCTGAGTTTCGAAACGCTCCACCAAATTGTCTTTACACATATTAAACTACAACAAAGCAATAATATCAATGCTTTAAAAAGAATGGAACTAAAGTCTATTATGCTGCATTTGTCTTTTCGCATGTGAAGTACCACGCAGCATTCATGACCTTGGATTGCATTTTATTGACGTGCATGTGGATTAGCGGTTTCTGGTCTTTAAGAATTGTTTCGAAATAGAATTTATGTATTTTTTGTGGGGTGGTGGCAAATTCGTAGGGATGGTGGGACACCTGTACGTGAGGTCGAGGTGTGATGGTTCAGAAAACCTGCTGGTTGCATAATCCGATGTCAAGCTTAAAGATCTTGCTGTCTCTATTTACAACGCGGTATGTGTTGTCGTATAGCAGCATAAGCGTGGTTCGGTGTCCTTTTTTGCATGCGAAAAAGTAAGGCGTCGACGATAAAGGCGGGAACATTGTATGAAAAGGACCATACTGTGACTTCAGAGTCGGTACCAGCCGATGCCCTCTGGCCTCTAACGAGGAATAACAATTTGAGGTGACGGGGCAAGTTGGTCAAAACGTCTATCAAAAGCAAAGGTCAAATCATGTGATTTGTGCAAGCGTTGAGCGCGAGGCCTTCTTCCCAAATGGTGAGTAGGGAGATGCAGTGAATGTAAATCACTTTTCCTGTGTTAAAAGCACTGTTTAGCTTGGGTTCCCGCATTGGTTTGCTGAAACAGCGGTCGCCATGCGTTGTCAAGAAATTTTTGGAGAACGGCACCAATAGAATGCTGTGACGTATCTGTTGGTGCTTCTGACAAGGGGTGGTGCAATAGTGTGGCGTTTACCAGGTGGGCTTTTGCCTCCGAGAAAGCTAATTTTAATTTGTTACTCTAAAATAATTACGCAGAATTACCTAAAAGCGATTCGTTAATGGACGACAAAGACACAATGACCTGATGGTAGCCGCGTACAAAGTTAATTTGAAAGAACACGCAAAATCAGGCCAAGTGAGCAAAAAGACTTGAATGTGGGGGATGGCTTGACGATCGGTGTGCGTGGCTGCGTTAAGGCGCCTGAAGTCAACGCAAGAGCGCCATTTGCTGGACGACTTCGTAACCATGTGCAGTGGCAAAGCCCATGGACTTAGAAAACATCAAATAATGTCCAACTGTAGCATTTTGTGAAATTCTTTTAAGCGG
>QXVZ01009778.1:4845-17928 GCA_008931825.1 Phallusia fumigata | reverse complement strand
ATAAATTCGTGTTTTCGTTGAAAGTGCGGTGCTTATGTGAATCGAAACCGAAATGTTTTTTTTAATGTGTTTGTTTGCAATTGCGTCCATTAGTCAGTATTGCGCTGTAGGACATAGTCCGGTTAAAGAGACAGGTTATTGCAGATGTGCCTTAACGCTGTCAGAGGGCAGATAACAATGTTGTTTGTTGCACCATTTACGACGACAAACATGGTTAAACGACGGTGGGTCTTACGATTAATGGAACAGAAGAACTTGCAGATAGCAAAATGTAGTAAAGGTTTTTGAAAAAGCGTAATTCAGAACAAGACGAGTAGTTGCATACTGTAGGCCGTATCTTAGGAAAGGCTTCTGAGAAGCAAGGGGAACTACCAGCGTGATACAACCTTTCTTATTACAGGGTCCACAATAACTTGAGTAAAGATGATGTAGTTTGCTCCATACCAACAATCCTCAAGTAGATCGCATGTAAAGAGCGTTTGTTTCAAAACAAGACCTTACAGACCATGGTGGTTGAAAAACCTGAGTTAGGTTACGATTTTTCAACGTCAAACTCAAACCCACTGGTAAAATTAGCGATTGAGCGTCATCACAGAAAAACCAAACCACAGACGGCTTATGGGTCGACGAAGTAATTTCCCATCGTGAGCAAGCGCCAGTTCTCTCAACTCTGTACCGCTGCAATACGGCCAACAGGAAGCATGGCGTCATCACCTTATGATGTCAGTGCATTGCGTCAGCCAAGTGGAGGGTACGTCAGAGGCGGGGATTTTATTCAAACGTCAATACATACAGGATGGGACTGCTGAATCTTTCATTGTGGAGTAAAATTGGCGTCGGCCAAGCTTGTACCTCAGGTTAATTGATATTTTATTCTGGTCTACAAGTTAAATGTGAGCGTTAATGCTGTGGGTGTTACAGAAAGCAATGTTGTGGGTGACGTTATGAACAGTTTTAAACAGAATATTGTGTTGTTTATTTAGATACAAAACGCCCGATAAAAAGCTTGAACAAATTCATCAACAAAAATGCCTGAAGGTATAGGACAAGAAGAAACCCCTAGCATTGCAACTGTTCAAGGTATGAGTATAAACAATGGTGTTAAATTGCACTGTCCACTTTTAAAAAAAACAAAGACACAACTGTTTTGTTATTGCAGACAATTACAGTTGTGAATTTGGCAGTGGAAAGTACTTTGCACTGTGTGGCTTGGGTGGGATCCTAAGTTGTGGTTTGACCCACACAGCCTTTACGCCTTTGGATGTGGTCAAATGTCGAATTCAGGTAATTAAACTTGCAGGAAATGTAGGGCTGATGTATAGTAGGCATTTATCAAATTAAGCCATGTTTCACTAGGTTAAAGGTACACGATTTTAACTTGTATTGTTTTCTTAAGGTGGATCCGAAGAAATACAAAAATACGTTTCATGGCTTCCGAGTTACATTCCAAGAAGATGGCATGAGGGGCCTTGTTAAAGGATGGTCACCAACATTAATTGGATATTCAATGCAAGGGCTTTTCAAGTTTGGCTTGTATGAAGTTTTTAAATCACTTTACAGTGATGTTCTGGGAGAAGTAAGTCAAATGCTATAATACATTCATAAAGACTTTTCATATTAACAAAAAAGGCTATACATCAAATATGTCTTTTTAGAGTTTTTTTGCAACAAAATCTTACTCACTGTTTGCACTCTGCAGGAAACAACATATCTATGGCGAACATCTGTATATTTGGCTGCAAGTGCATCAGCTGAATTTTTTGCTGATATTGCACTTTCACCCATGGAAGCTTGCAAAGTCAGAATTCAGACCCAGCCTGGATTTGCAAATAATTTAAGAGAAGCATTCCCGAAAATGAAAGCACAAGAAGGCTGGGCAGCGTAAGTTCAAATAAAAAAACATTACAATGCATAAGTCTCACATTCTCCTCTATTCAGATTTTACAAGGGAATTGTCCCACTTTGGGGAAGACAGATTCCATACACAATGATGAAATTTGCTTGCTTTGAACGTACAATTGAAGCAATCTACAAACATGTTGTTCCTAAACCAAGAGAGGAATGTAGTAAAGGGGAACAACTTGTTGTCACATTTATTGCTGGTTATATAGCTGGTGTTTTCTGTGCTGTTGTGTCACATCCATCAGACTCAATTGTTTCAATGTTAAACAAAGACCAGGGAAGCACTTCTATGGAAGCACTTCAGAAGCTGGGATTTCAAGGTGTGTGCATGTGTTGTTGCAGTAATCTGTTTAACTGTTATGAAGAATGTAACTGGTTGGCCAGAGAAAGACTTTTTATTGTTGAAATAAGCAAGGAAATTAAGCAACTTTGCAGAGGAGTGCATAAAACAACAAATATAAGCTGTATCACATCCATTTTTGCAATGGTTGGATTGGTTGGTTGCAACTGAAAAAAACTTGACTAATAACAATAAGGAGTGTGTTTGAGTAAAATCTTTTAGAAACTGAATTGGAATTCAAAATGTGGTAAACTAACAACTGCATAAACTGGTTACCTCATGCAAAACCAAATCCATTTTTTAGGGATTTGGAAGGGACTGTCCCCCCGTATTCTAATGATTGGTTCGATTACTGCCTTGCAATGGTTTGTCTACGATTCTGTTAAAGTATACCTGAGGATGCCAAGGCCTCCACCACCAGAGATGCCGGAAAGCCTCAGGCTTAAACTGGCCCAACAATAACTGACAGGACATTATAAATTTTTTATTGTACATTTAAAAATGTTTAATATGGTTTTACCAATCAAAATTGAGTATTGCACCAGTGTATTATATACCTCCTTTTTTACAAATTTGCATGTTAAATCCCATTGTGTCACTTTTTACCAATTAGAAAAATTAGAAAAGAAAACAATGAACTCACCTCTGTATTAATCATAGTTCTGTTAAATAACTTTCTATTTGATTTTTTTCAATTTTTTGGTAACTTTAGTTTGAGTGCAGTATTGGGCTCTACTGTTTTTGAGCAAGAGCAACAAGTTTCTGCTCAGGGAAACCCAAGCAACTGACATGGGATGAGAACTCACCATGTAAGCACAAGGCAGTCATGAAAATCCCAAGCTACTAAATTGTAAAAAAACACTGATTTTTTATGGTGTTTTACTGATTAAACAAAAGTCACATGTGACTTACCCACCAGTATTTGGACAATGATGATGTATTTAAAAATGTTCATTATATTTTGTAGGTGTTCCTTATCCTTGTGATTTAGGTAAATTCAAAAAATTTATGTTTTACTTTGTTGTTACCAACAATAAATTTTTTGTTGGTTACTGAACTTATTTATATTGCTTTTTTAGCCAACCACTTTGTTTTTTTTTCAAATTTCAATTTTCTATTTAGAATATTTTAAATTTCTATTGTTTGCTTGAGTCAAACAGCACCAGAAGTGTGGCCCACTTGGTTGTGCCTCAATTATTTATGGGAATAAAATCCAAAAATGTAAGTTTTTTTTATGTCTAAACTTTGTATGAAGTTAGAAACAGATAACATAATCATATGAGCCAGGATAAACGTCTTGTTTCGCAGCTTAAGACACAAAATACCACAGCTGTGAGCGTCTTGATTACATAAAGCAGTGATTTTATCATTTTTAGCAAAGTTTTTGATAAAGTATTCACTTGGTGGTGTAACATTAGGTACACTCTACAACAACGACCTTTTAGCGTTTACGCAGACAGGTTGTATTAAACTTCAGTTAAGATTTACCAATATAACACTTTTAGGTAAAAACTGACCACAGTACCAAAAAATGTTAAAGGTGTCAGTCTGTTTTCAACCAAACATGCATAAAAAGTAGTGAAATTAGATACCTGATCAAGTTTTGGTGTTTTCATGAAGCTCCCGAAAAAGAAAGGGTCTATATTCATCCATTTAAGGTCAATATCTTTTTCACCTTTCTTCACTTTGCAGAAAAAACGTTTTGCCACCTTATACGAACTATAGACTGGTGTAGTTAATGTCAAAAAAGTTCATTCATTAAAAAAGTATTCTTTAAAGCAAATGGACAGTGTAAAACGCGTTTGTCAACATTTTTCTGTTTAAACGAACCCTTTTCCTTTTTTGCTGAAAATTATACTGAACAAAAGTGTAAAAATGGGAAACTTTACTTAACTGATCAACTAGCGGACGACATAGCAGCGGAAATAAAAAGCTTCCCTTAAAGCGTCAACGCTTGTCGTCGTAGTGCAAATACGTTGATTAGTTTGTTCTGCATTATAAACTGCTATATTTGTTTCAGACAAATGTAACGTAAAAGAGAAATAAAAGGTACTAATTATTTGTCTGCCAACAGTGCCCAGTTAACCGTAAAATCGCTTAAACATAAGGTAGATGAAACAAGGCGTTCACGTTCATTGTTTAATGAAAATAGTAGTTTGGGTTTGGACACGCTCAATGACATCACAATCCGCTAATGACGTAATAATTACAGAATAAACGCAAAATTCAACTTCAGTCAAAGGTTCCGGGTGTGTAAACCAATCAGAGCTGGGTATTATCGTTTTCGCGTCATTCCGCCGGCTTTCCCACGCAAGTTGCGCAAGCGCTGAGGTCACGATAGTGACATGTGTGAACGCAGATTTCTACGACGATGACATTGGTCTAAATTTAAGCCCTGTTGAATGTGTGATCGATAAGTTCACCTTCTGGTTGTCGTCGTTCGATTTATAGTGGATTGAGACTATATAAATCAGGCCAGTAAGCCTTGTACAGAACCGATTGCTAAGGTTACAAAAACAAATTAGTGAGAAAATTATTGTTGTTGGGCGACGAAACTGTTTGTAAAAACAAAAACTGTTAATAACTTCAGCTGTTGGTTCATAATGTTGTTTACCCAAAACCTAACACATTTTGTTTTCAGATTTTACTAGCTAAATTAAAAATGGTTAATTCTATTATTGAATCTATTAAAGTTAATCCTTTTCACACACCACTCTTCAAGGTTGGATGTGAACCATGCACTTCATCAGAAGCATCTGAAACTTCGGCGGTAGCAAGGCGTTTTGGTGCTGCATCTGTGGCAGGTTATTATTTCATTGTCACATGCAAACAATGTTTCTGGTTTAAAACTTTCTTGTGTAAGTAGTCTTACCAAACACACACATTACCAATGATTTTTATTGCTACAGATGGAGATAGCTGTGAATTTGGATCTGCTAAATATTTTGCACTTTGTGGGTTTGGAGGTGTTTTAAGTTGTGGCTTGACCCACACTGCTGTTGTACCACTTGATCTTGTCAAATGCAGAATTCAGGTACCTGAAAAATTGTGTGTCTGTTTCTTGTTTTACGTCATGTAAAAAATGAATAGCACTAAGCAAATTATAACTTCTGTGTAAATATATTATGCTTATCCATATGTCTACAAATACTTTACAATGTTGAAGTGTTGCATTAAAATTTCTAAAGACTTATTTTTCATGCAGATAAGATATGCACACTTCATTGTGCTGCCAATTTGCACAGTTAAAATAAGTTCTAATTCATAATGTTGAACAGGTGGAGCCTGAAAAGTACAAAAGCATTTTTAATGGATTTCGTGTTACCGTTAAAGAAGATGGTATCAGAGGCTTGGGAAAGGGTTGGGCTCCAACCTTTATTGGATATTCCATGCAAGGTCTTTGCAAGTTTGGCTTCTATGAAGTGTTCAAAAGCCTCTACAGCAACCTTTTAGGAGAAGTAAGCACAGTTTTTAAACATGATTATTATTTTGTCTCTTTTGTACTCACACCTAGCAAGTGCTTTGTGTCATCCCAAAATAAAAAACATTTATAAGTGGGTCTTTTGAAATAGGAAAACACCTTCCTTTGGCGAACATCTCTTTACTTGGCTGCAAGTGCCTCAGCTGAGTTTTTTGCGGACATTGCGCTTTCCCCGATGGAAGCTTGCAAAGTTAGAATCCAAACTCAACCTGGATTTGCCAACACTTTGAGAGAAGCCTTCCCTAAAATGAAGGCAGATGAAGGGTGGTCTGCGTAAGTAGCACTTTTTCAAGTCTTGTTTAGAAGTCTTTCATATGTTAATTGCTACATTATATTATAGATTCTACAAGGGAATTGTGCCATTGTGGAGCCGACAAATTCCGTACACCATGATGAAGTTCGCCTGCTTTGAGCGAACTGTGGAGGCTCTCTACAAGTTTGTTGTTCCCAAACCACGATCAGAATGTAGCAAGGGAGAACAGCTCGTTGTTACTTTTGTTGCTGGTTACATTGCTGGTGTGTTCTGCGCTGTTGTTTCTCACCCAGCTGACTCTGTGGTGTCTCTCTTGAACAAGGACAAGGGCAGTACAGCTATGGAAGCACTTAAGAAACTGGGACCAAAGGGTAAGTGTTAAGCTTTATGTAATTACTTACTTTATCGTATTTGTACCTTTGCTTTAAAACAAACTAAAACATCCTGTTTGAAATTATGGTTAGTCATAACCTTGGAATTTGTTGCTAGTCAGATAGTATGCTCATGGTACACACATTACCATTACGACCTTTATGGGAAGCATAAATATACCCTTTGATAGGTGATTAACATGTTTTAGTATTCTAGTTAGCACTGTTCTGCACCAACCATAATTGGTCAATCTACCTATTGTTTTTAAGTTTTGTCTGATGTTTTAATATGATATGTGTCTCGTTACAGGTGTATGGAAGGGCCTGTTTGCTCGTATCATCATGATCGGTACGCTTACTGCCCTCCAATGGTTCATTTACGACTCAGTCAAGGTCTACTTCCGCTTGCCACGACCCCCTCCACCAGAGATGCCAGAAAGCTTGAGATTGAAACTGGAGGCCAAAAACCAGAGTTCATAGTTTTCCACTTTTGTCAGCGTTCTATCTGTGTGTGAATTACATGTGTGTTCAACCCATGGACTGTTACAGCGTATGCGTTTTTTGAGTTCACACTTCTTTTCTCCTTAAAGTTCTAGGTAATTATAAGCGTGTGCGACGCCTCCTTATACGGATGTGCTGTAACAAGTATTGCTGGGTTTTATTTATTCTCTTTGGCACATACTGAACATCGATGTTTGTTTCATCAAGAAAAATCTCCAAGCAGGGTATTTAAAACAGTTTTACACCTTGCTTTGTTGTTGTGCTAGCCAAGTTTTTCCTAAATGGTAAACTGCAATTGTTGAAAATAAATTTTTTGGTCTGGATTATGCTTTTGCTTTCTCCTTTCCATTTTTGGTTGAGACAAATTGTAGCAAAGTTAGGTGCCTGGTTTACAGAGAAATTTACGTGAGCAGTTTGTAAACGTTGGGTTGTACACTTGCTACAAATAATGGTAGTGAAGTAGTGCTTCTGACTTTAGATACATGCAACAATTATTCTTGGCAGTTGTGTACAACACGAGTTAGGGTATCGTAAACAAATAAGGAAAAGTGCTTTAGAAACGTTGAGATGAGACTTTCGAATTATAAAATTAGCATTTTAAACCGTCGGTAAAAACGACTCAATAGACGTTTCGAACTAATAAGCTCTTCTCTGTATAGTCAACACCAGTTGAAGTACAAAAGTAAATGCGGAGGTAAGCGGCCAGATTTAAACTGGCGAATATTTAAAGAAAGTTTCGTGCACTTACAGCGTTGCATCATGGAACTTATATTTGTTCCTTGTTCCCTAAATTAAATTGCACGGAGAATTTTAAATTGCAGATAAATATTGTTTCTATGTAACACCGCATAGCAACTGGGAAACCCCTAAGTGGATTGTCAAATTTGCTTGCATAAAAAATTTGTAAAGAAACAAACTAAAACGTTTTTAACAATCCACTTAGTTCGTTGTTTCCCGGTTATGTACGCAGTAGTGATTATGTTGTAAAGAAGCTTTGTTTTTAGACTATGACGTTTAGAAAGATACATACACATTAAATACATATCTGTGGTTTGTGCTTATGGTTTGTTAATAATGCAAATCAAGTTCAAAAATTTACATCCTATCTTGTGTAGATGGTGATACTGCAGTTAAAATGATGTCCTCAAATCAAAATGCTCTTCAAAATCCTAAAATTGCTGCACTTATGGCAAGTATTGAAGGTGATGGATCTGACAAGAAACAATTATCACACACAATTCCACATCCACCAGTTACGTTTGAGGAATTTCTAGAATCTGAAAGAGTTGTAAGCAAGACTTCTTTGTGTTATTTTCAAACTTCTGCTCTTAATCTGTAGTTTTGGTTTGTTCTTGGACTCAATAAGGTTTTTCACAGCATGGAATAAAACATTTTTGGGCAACGTCTCTTATTTTTCTTTTACGTAAATGCTCTAAAAGTGACATGCGAAATAGGTAACCTCCTCTCTTAGCACAACCTCACATATGTACATATCAGTCAAAATAAAATGCTGCATAAAGATAATGTTTGTAACTGTCAGACAAACAAGGTTTTTGTGAACAGGCTGATTGCAACCTCTTTTATTTCAATTTAGAATGAATGGCCTCAAAGATTGACATCCGAAGGAATTCTTGATGTCAGTGAAATGTCTCACTCTGTCTGGTCTCTAGAGGATATAAAGCAAGATCTTCTTAGTAGTGCTCGTAAGCAAACTGTTTTGGTCTTAGTTTCTGGTAAAAAATATTTGTAAACTGCCCGAAAACGTGTTTAGAAATTGTTTTGTTTTATTTTAACACAACAATTGTTTATTCGATACCATGAAATGCTTGAAATCAACTTGAACACTAATGTTTTTTAAGCATTTGGTTTGGACAACCTACTTGACATGGAAGTGAGAATGAACGAATTTTCAGAAAGATTGGATTATTTTTCTACCTATATTACGAGTCCTGATGAGCGTGCTTCAAGAATCCCAGACAACCTATTTCATGCCCCAAGAAAAGGTTTGCCTTTTTTAATTATGCATGTATTCGTCTGTTTGTTTTTTACTGATGAATATGTCATATACTTGTCTATAAGGTAAAAACAGTACAAAATTGTCATGCAAAAAGCAATGTTTGTTGGAGTGACCACAATTTGTCATTTTAAACTTTGATCTTGGCACTCCCACAGCCTAACTACACCCTGTGGATCAATTGTAATCAAAAAGTTATTTCATATTCAATGTAGTTGTGGAGATATAACAATATAAGATTAATTTTGCTTTGTCAATGTAAACAAACCTGAAAATAAATATGGATTTTACATGGCAAAACAATCATTTTTGACCATATCAAACCATTAGTGACCATAATGTAACAAGTGGCTTATGCAGAGGAACTGGAAAAAGCTGGCCAACTTGATGCAGTGAAACTTCATCACAGCAGAAGAAAAAAGAAGAAAGACATGAAACAAACAATGCAAGAAGCAGCACAAGCATCTAGAACGAGAAACATTGAAGTAAAGAATAATGTGCTATAGTGAAAAATTAACTAAGTAAAGTCAAAAACTAATTATAGTAGTGTGCATGTTTTGCACAAATAAGAATTGTGTGACATCAAATAGCGCTTTTTGCTTTACTTCTACTTGTGGTAATAAAAATAATAAAATGTGGCGGTAAAAAGACGTTGCTTTAAACTATAAAAAACTGTTAATAGAACTGTTAAAGCAACAAGTATATGGACTTTAACACCACTTTTCAGTACATTACGTTTCCTGGATTTCGACCAAAAGAACTTACTGAGCTTCCCAGTCAGTTGGAGGCCCCTCAACTTCTAAACCGAATCACAGAAGCTCAAACCTTTAATGTAAGAATGTTTGAAAGTTTTCTTTGTGAACATTTGTAACCCCAAATACCACTTCCCTTTAAAACCTCACAACTTTGTCGTTTGCATTACATGACATTTCTCTACTGGAAGTTATATGACAAGTCTGTGTTGTTTGTAAATTAAATTACTTTTGCAGAAGGGATTTTTGAAAGTGTGGAAAAAACTGTTTCTCTCGGAAGGATCTGCAGCTGTTTTGCAAGACACCTTCTGGTGGTTTTTCTTAGAGAATTTTGAGGTAAGTACTGTGTAGGGTTGGTTTATAATTTGTAGTGGTATCAGCAACAGAGATGATTTTTGTCTGGATACTCAAACTCCTTTTGAAAGTTTTTAAGGCCTTGTAATGTGTACCCAAAAAGCAGTTACTAGAAGGTAGTGATACTCTAAGCAAAATGTTTTTACCTGTATTTTCAGTGACAATATTGCATCTCAAATGCAATGTTTGGGTCTGCATGTTACCTAAAAGTTGTGCATTAGCTAATTCTCCTCTAAAGAAAAGTTTGACCACTACTTATGGTGGGTAACCTGAGCAGTAAATTTTCCTTAAATTTGCCAACTATTTCTTTTTCATGCAGCACAACCCCCATGCCCAGGATCGCATTTTCACTCGCATCGCAGACAGCTACGTCGCTCTTTTCTTTAGCGCTCATCCTGACATTAGGGACAAGTTTATGTTGGTAAGTGTCGCGTTGTGAATTTTCTGGTTCGTGGATTTTATTCACTTTCCTCAAATAGATACTGCCAATGACATCGCTCTCATCTTTACTCTTTGAATTTGGCTGCTTGTATTTCGAGATATAACCCTTTGAGGGTGACAAAAACGGATTTTAGAAAATACAGAACAACATATTTTACCTGAAACTAGTTATGAGGGCTAGCGACACCTTCACTAGCAACTGTTCTGATGTAGTGGATCCTAAAGGTTTATAGGCGACCTAAACTTAGAAAATCGAATTCTGCATGAAAAAGTTGGGTTTTAACTAGAAACATATAGTGGCTTTTAAGGATAGTTTTAGAAATTATATCCAGCTAGTGATTTCGGATTTTTTACATGACTCCATAGCAAAAGGACTCCCTGATCACTGGTATAAAAATGTAGTTAGTTACACGTTGCTTGTATCTCTCAATTGCGGGGGTCGGTAACTTAACTTTTACTAATTACAGAGCAGATAGATATCGTTTTATCTGATACTTTGATTATTAGATACTTTAAATGTAGACAATGTAACAGTTTTATTAACATCAATATACAGTATTGGAATATGCACTCGTAAATCGCTGGGCGCGTTATAAACAATCACCTCTCGTGCTTACCGTGGCACACGTGCTAGAGGTTGCGATCCCTACTCTATTATATCTCTTTATAAAAGGTAGAGTACGTATTCTTATATTCGTGAAATTGATCAGAGCTTCCCAAACTGAGGGTCGCGAGTACACTAATTCCCACAAAGTGTTGCAAATGTGAAATTAATATTTGATTTTGCTTTCTAGTAGAACTCTTTCAACAGTGGTATGTTTTGAACTGCTTTTTTTCGTCAAACGTTATTGGTCGCGGAAATATTTTCGAAATCAAAAGGGGTCGCAGACCAAAAAGTTTGGAAAGGCCTGACATAGCTAACTCGTCATTTTTTTGAAAATCGTAACCAAAAAATTGTATCCCGTTGTTTTGCTCTTCAGGAATTCCCGCGTTGCATGGCCCAAGCCGTCTATCTCACGTTCTGCGAAGCTTTCCCCGAATCACACGATCGATTCACTGAGGAATTTATCAGCGAACTCGCGTTTCTAGTATCGGAATGGTCAACCGGTAAACAGCTGTTGCTTTGTTATGGTCCAGCTTAATCCAATGCCTTATTTGTTCTAATTTGGTATGTTTACAAACCGTTTTTAGTGATCAAGTTTATAACTCATAATGTTAACTGACAACGCCAAAAAATTGTGATACATTGACCCGGGTGCAAATTAACAAGTAAAGAGCAAAACAGACATTGAAATACTTACCAAGTAAAGGAGCAACCTCTCTACTTTTACATCATACATACACTCCGCTAAGCTACAAAACCAAACGTCTGTTTCCTAAAATATTATCCGGTGGTAACCGTACCACCAGCGGTACGCGAAGGCAGTTGGTACGCGAGCACCTTTTGCGCATTAAAATTGAATTGCGTTCTTACACATAACATAGTCATCCGATCGAAACCACTTTTTGTAACCTATAGATCTCACGCGACGACAGTGTGTTACCTTCTAATGCAGTGTTTCTCAAACTTGTTTAGCCCAACTTTGTCTTCGAACTTTTTTCTAAGGACCACCAAACAGAATTTCATTCTAACATGCTCTCAAAACAGGCAATTTTATAAACCAGTGCCTAGTTTGAGTCATCTTTTCGCGGACCACACTGTGAGAATCACTGTTATAGTGGTACGCGACCACAAAACGATTTGAAAGCCTTGATCAAGAGTGTTAAAACGGACTATACTCAGTGGTATAGGGCTTAAACGTGTTATACTTTCAGGTGTAAAGTGTCCAGTCGACGAATGGAAAAAATGGCCATGGTCGAAACTGGGAGTAAACCCGGGAAATATGGGCGACGCAATGACATCCACTGATCACGAGGCGGCGCTAGCGATGCGCGGAGGTGCCGAAGTGACGCGGGACAGTAAGTGGTTGAGATTGTTTCTTCTCAGCGATATCTGCACGTTACATTTGGTTGCAGCAAAACAAATTGTCAGGTTATTTGCGCGTTGTATGTAAGGCTGGACGCATGGGGTTTTAAAGTTAAAAACAGTATATTGTGTGTTGTTACCTCGGCGCTTTTGGATGTTCTGGCTTGTGTAACGGGATGTTGGTAACAAAGCTATTTATGTGCATACACTTTGTCTTCAAAAGATCTGCACATAAAACAACAGTATGAATTTTTTCTGTGGAAGGTCTTTTAAAATCAGATTGTATTGGATATTATATCTCGGCAGTTTTAAGAGGCTGCTGCATCGTTTTTAAAAATCCGTTTGGTGCCCTTGCTTGTAAACATTGCAAATCTCTGTTTAAACCACGTTTCCAAAGGCTGGTGCAACAATACTTTGTGCAACCATAATTTTGGGGAATAAACCAAACTTTTTACTCATATTTTTTAAAAGATTTTTATTGATTTTAAACTTTTGCAACATATTTAAGTTGGTTTTATGGCAGAACCGGTACAAAGTTGCTATTTTTTGTTTAGTTAAAACTGAATCTGGAAAAAAACTGTTATATACCTAATGTGGCAACCTAAAAAACAACCAAAAGGTATCAAAAATGGCCGGATAAAATGCTCCAACGTTTTACTCTTTCAATCGTTTCTAGGAGTTTTACAACATGCAGCACAAATGAAAACA
>QXVZ01009775.1:0-28703 GCA_008931825.1 Phallusia fumigata | reverse complement strand
AGGTTTTGCCAGTTCTGACAGTAAAAGTCCTTTTTGCTAAGACAAGTTCTTTTTAGCCAATACAGTAAATGTCCTTTTTTGTGAAACAATTTGTTAGACAGCAGAAATTCTGACATGGACTCTGTTTGACGTTTTAAAGATTACAAGCGCTTTACGATATTCGCCCCACACCAGAAGAGTTGGACGAAATAGCTGATGCTTTGAAAGCGAATCCGAAGGGAATTCTCGACAAGCCGGAGCAGTTTATTCTTATGTTAGCCATGATACCGAACCTCGACGAACGATTGGAGGTTGGTTATAAAATATCCATAGATGTGAGTGCGTTCTTCCAGTTTAACTTGGCTCTTAAACTACAACGCTATGACGACTTGTGCCCAATGTCTAATGGCGACAAATTTGGTATGTCCTGTTGAATAGATGAGGGTGGGTAATTGATTGACTATTTTGGACAAGCGTTGTCACGTGTCCTGTGCTGACTATTTCACCACGTCAGACAACAATTGTCAAGGTTCTGGGGGTCTTTTTAATAAATAAAGACCTTGGTTATAATGAAAGCATATGATTTATTATCATGTTGAATTCAAGTGCTGGATTTTTGCCAAACGGTTTCCGGACAAAATGGTCGAAATTCAAGAACAACTGACTGCGGTTACAGAGGCGTGCCAGCAGATTGTTAACAAGTAAGCATTTTTACTTCCTTTTCCGAAGTGAAAACAACATGTCAAATGTGTATGTAATTCAAAAAAGCTCCAGCGTCTTAACTACAGAAAGTGCATCCAACAATAAAAAGTTCTACTGAGATTAATTGGGACCTAAATCTAATATATGATATCTATTGTAGTTCAACACTGAGGAGAGTACTGGAAACAGTCCTGTTGCTTGGCAACTATATGAACAGAGGAACACAGCGTGGTGACGCTTATGGTTATCATCTTGATATCCTGCCCAAGCTCAAAGACGTCAAATCCCAGGTGTCGTAAAAATGCTACTGGAGTGCTTCATCTCTTACTTTGTAATACCACAGTATTGAGCTAGGTTTCTTCAATGTTATGCTTATGTTGTAGTTTTAACCTGTTTTTTACCTTAGGGCGGCGAAGTGACCCTTCTGCAATACACCGTGAGGACAGTGCGCGACCAAATGAAAGCCGAAGGAAAACTTGAAAACGAGGTAGAATATAACCACGGTGCACTTTGTTGTATGATACTTTGACACTTGGATCCGCCCCGAAGCCAACGATAAGGGCACACTGATTTGGATCACAGTACGCCAGGCGTACAAAGACGTATACCCAAACCATAGTCGCCTTTCCAAGCATCTCCATTTGGGTTAGAATAATCTTGACCGTGCTGGGATTTGAACCCACACCGCGAACCTATCCGCGGCTGGAGTTCTACTGACTGAGTCATACGTAGGTCGACAGTATAGCCTGCGGAAAGTCGAATCAGACACACCGCTGTCTGCATGTCAGCTTCTAGTATTGGGATCGCTAGATCGACCATGGTATTCAATTATATGCATGCGAAACTTTTTCGAATATTTGTTTACAGATTATCCAACGGCTTTATATTTTTAATTTGATCTTTTAAGGGTTTGATCAGCCCTCGTATAGATGACAACTGTGGTCTTCCCGATCATAGCGCCATCATGCGGGCGGTTTCGACGTCAATGGGTGAAGTCGGTGACGATCTGGAATCAACCGCTGTGGAGTTGGAGGATTGCAAACAACGTTTGCTTCCCGTCATTATTAAAGGAAGCACGATTCCAGCGGAATCAGAGATTGTGGAGGAAAAACTCGATGCTTTCCTCAGTAAAGGTTTGTAGAATACGATCATGTTTTATTAATTCGAATATCAAGTGTCTAGTTGCAAGTAGAGTCTTAAAAACTCTGGGCGCTTGTATAATGCGATTCTCGTCACTTTCTGGTAATTTCTAGCCTGAAAAAACGCGTATACGTCAAAAACCTAATGCACAAGCAAGACTTTCCGAATGGCTTGGATTTATTGCATCGAATGTATATTGGTTTTACATTTTGCGTTGAATTTCGCAGCCACCGCAAAGATGCGAGAGCAAGCACAGATGTATCAAGACACACTTGCCGTAGCCGAGGAGTTTCAGAACTACTTTGTTCCCGCCAGCAGGACTGAAACTAGGGTAAAAACTCTTCCTACGAACCATCAAATTTCGTTGTAGTAGATAACTGGGCTGGTAAAATTCGGGATCGACAAACAAGGGCGTTGCCAGCAAAAGGGGCCTGAAATTTCTGAATTGTATATTCATGTAGGTAACCCCTGGAAACATCTCCAAGTCTTAAATATAGGTACGTTACCCCTGGAAATTACCCTCCCCCATCCAAATTTTGGGCTAGCTACGCTCTTGTCAACAAAGGAAGTAGAAAAAAGAGAGAAAAGAATTTGGTCAGATTGTTTAAACGGTAATAATAAATCATTTTTACCCTCAGGAACCATTCTCCTTTATGTTGCAATCGATCGGAACGTTTTGTGAGGAGTTCCGCGCACATTGGATGGAAGAGATGCGGCAAGACTTAAAAGAACAGTTTTGCAAGCTGGAACGTGGAAAGAGGGTGAGATTGAATAAATCGTAAGCAGTGGCTGAGAACGACATTTCGAATGTGCATTTTTTTAAGTCTGTATCGTTGTGCATATTACGTGGGCAATGCACAAACCATACACAATTCACCAGAAAAGATAACACCAAACACACAGAAAAGGATATATTGCCGAAACGGTTACAATGAAATGTATTCACTATGTGCGAGTTCTCTGGCAGTTATATTTTAAATTAGGGTACTCTTCAAGTCTCTATCGTGTTCCAAAGATAACACCACTGTGAAAATGTTTTATTCGTTGGTTAGGGGGATCCCAATGTGAATTTACAAACTTAGGCGACGCAGTAAAACGTATTTTATTCCATTGCCACTTTTCGCAGCAACGTATCAACGCACTTCGGGTCACCAACACACCGTCCGCCCTGAAGGAGCGCTTTATGGAGAGGAGAAGACGAGAAAAACGCACCGTGGTCGATGGACGAAGCAGCGCTGAGGTGAAACCACACTCAGTCCTGTCCTTTTCGCTACCGAGACAGGCTAATGGAAGTTTGGAAGACGCGCCACGCAGATCAGAGTCAAAGGCAAAACGCAGCTACAAGTTCCAGTCGGAAGGCACACGCGACTCGGTAACGCCATCTAACGGGTATACGCACAGCGGTAGATCGTCCGCTGAGGGGCGACGGCGAGCGGAGGAAGCGGATTTTTTGGAGTTGGCGCAGAGGAATTCCAAGGAAATTGAAAGAAGAATGAACGAATTGGGCAGTAAGAAACGAGAAAATGTTCTAAACTTTAAGACTTGAAACTACCTATTGTTTTCTTTTTTTTATTGGATGCTTGGATTAGACCATAAACTACTTGTAATGTACCTGACAATATTTCTACATCTGTGTTTTATTTTGTGCCTCGAACAAAAAGGTCATTACGATTTGTATAAGTGTGAATTATTTTTTGTACATTTCGCACCCCTGCCAAATATGTTTTTCTCCAGTGTTTGTCTACCATGTACAGCTGTGTGAACGATGCCTGTATAGGAATAAACAAGTGAAAGTTTAAAGGCACTCATGGTTCAGTTTCCTACGTACAAAATAAGAGAAATGAAAAAGAATTTAAACGTGTATTACATATAAAAGGTAACATGCGAATTGTCGAACACGAAAACAGGCAAACACTGAAAAATCGGCATAAAACCAGCATATAAGGGTTTTGGGTGGGTTTGAAAACTTTGGTGTCACAGTGATACAGTATATGGAAGCCAGGTAAATTTAAACTGCACCGGATGCGTTTCTAAATTAAAAATCAGCACAATAGGAGTTTTACGTCAAAAGGTACAATGACTGAGAGAAAAAACAGTAAATTATTGAGCTAAGGCACAAGAACGTATAAGAGGCGGTAGCTAAGTTTTGATCGCAAAGAAGCTATCGACGTAAAACCAACCTACCATTACACACTGCAAATGAAATAGACGTTTCAGTTGTGCTAGGAGGTAATTGTTGTCAACAGGATGCATATAGACACAACACTTATAAAACGAGGGACAAGTTTACGAAAAACACTTCGATACGGGCATTTGGATGGGACAAAAGGGATACTGGATGGAAACGCAAAATATTAGTTAATTTCATGTCACAGTATTTACCTTTAAAACGTTACTATTATTAATCAAGAGTCATCCTATCCAATAGGCCCCGTTTAGCGTAAGTTGGAATGGGAACATTAATTTAATTTACGTCTACTGTCAGAAAATTTTTAGTTGGTGGTTGTGGGTTTTGTTCCGACACTTGTTAATGTCAATTACGACCAACGACCAACGAATTACATTTATATTTATACGTAAAGTTGCTTGTACGTTTTAAACACCAAATAAGGTAAATATAAAATGACCTCAAGTGACTGCAAATTAGACCTTTAACTGAAAAAGACGATAAAGAACTCGTATATTTGTGTGTATAGTCTACAGGGACAAAAAAGATTTCAAACTCTGCAATGCGGCCAACAGTGCTAAAATACTTTGCGACACGAAAAACAAGACCTGGGTGATTTTACTGCCAAACAGGAAGCCATGTAACGTTAGGGAACGCGTTTTGGTGATTAATCAACGACGGGTTAATAGAGAACACGTACCATGCGAATGATGATGAATTGATTGTTATGTAAACTACCACTTTGGGTTTTCCCACTTGGTACCGTGCTTAGGGGGATTCATGACAAGGCGTGATATTACCGTAGTGCAGAGATTTACAAGCTTANCTTTGGGTTTTCCCACTTGGTACCGTGCTTAGGGGGATTCATGACAAAGCGTAATATCAACGTAGTGCAGAGATTTACAAGCTTGTAGGACTGGAACCTATTGTTAATTCTGTTATATACCCGGTCTTTTTATTTGGCCGATATTTTTTTGTCGAACTAATTACATTGTGGTTGCCAAATTATACAACCCTCTGGTTCAATCGATTTTGTAAACCCTTGTTTAGGCTAAAAATATCCTGGATTTACTAAGTTTTCGCAATAGAAGACTGGTTAATCGCCTGTATAGGGCAAATCCGAACAATAAGTGGATAGTAAATGTTGTAAGCACAAATTTATCAATTCAGTACATGAAAAACGCAATACAAGGATTCTATCTTGTCAACAAAACAAAAAGAACAGCAATATATAGGTATGTGAAGCTTAATAGGAAATTAACGTTGGAAAGGTAACACTTATCTTAATATGTTTATTTCATCGACGATCTCGCTGGATGTTTAACCTCTTCCTCATTCTTGTTTGTTCGCCTACGTCTGATGGGACGACGATACGCGTTCCAAATGCGGATGGTTTTGTCCCATGAGCCCGAGACATACTATACAAAAAGTTAAGTCAGATGTATTGCAGTATCATGGGCTTAAAATATTATATGGTTTAACAAAGCTATCAGTAAAATACCGCTGTCAACAACATAACGAAGCTAACAACTCACGTTGATGCCTCATGTTGAATACTAACACTGACACCAGCGAGTTATCTGGTACGTAATGTATCTGTCATACTAAACTACCTGTACGAAAAACAGAACTGAACTGATTTCGACCTTACGGATTTTGTGATGATTTTTAGAGTAACTATTAAAAAGTCATGAACTATCAGATCAAGGATGGGATACGTGAATCCCGTTTTTATCCGACGTATACAATTTATCTGAAATCATCAGCGAACAATTTTTTAGCAGAATGGACACGAAAAGGACTTTTCATTCTTCGAGATTAGAAATTCGAATCCTCGTGCAAGAAGAGCACCCCATGTTTGCAAACCTGGGCGAACAGAGTTCTTAACATCAGATAAAAGCTTCGGGCCGATATTCATATTTTACAACACACCAGACAACAATAGCCAAGAATGCCCTAAACGCGTGAACGCAGTCGAAATCCTAACTACAAAGGTTCTCAAACAAAGTCTTACAACTTACTTGTGATCTCTCCACAACGTGTACAATGCTTCTGATGTTTTCTGTGTGTCCAAGGTTGGTTTGCACCAAATTGCATGTCTCCAAGTCGTACACCCTTGTAGAGAGGACAAGTAAAGCGGGTAAAAGTCGGAACGCGAAATAGAAGTGCTTTGGGAAATTTTTGATCACACGCGACTCGTCGCGTCATGTCGTTGTAGCGTTTTGGAGCCGTTTCTTTGGCTTTTGAATTTTTCAAACGTGCATGATTGCAGCAAGGAACAAATGTGCGCTATTTCATCCAGAAGACGGCCTTTATAACAAGCCGTGAAGAAATATTTAAATTTGAAAACCTACTGGGATGGATCAAGTGTACTCTGGCAATTTGTGTTCTAATTTCAAAAAAGTGCGTTTTTGATGTTCCGAAGGCTAAATTAACTACAAATGTAGCACACAACCCACCTACCTATATACAGTTATTAATAGATACAGTTATTACTATTATTATTACGAAAAAAGACGCACTGCCTTTAAGTTACTTTCCAAAGAGTGGTTTATACTGTTAGGTAATAAGTTTCCCGACTTCGAAACGGATGAAATCCATGCTAAATTTGCAAATCAGTGTTCTTACTTGATGACGTTTTCGACGGCAGCAACGATGCACCCGTTCACTTTATCGATGCACAGCGAGCTCACAGCGCCCTGCGTGGTGAGAGTGTGTTCGCACGACATGCCGTCCTCCGTCTGTGAACGTAACAATGGAATAATTGTTAATGAATAGACATAACTGTCGAGGGTTGCGTCAAAAGAAAGCTAGCACAACAACCAGCTGAAATTGTGACATGTTACAAATTGATTGATACTTTGAAACACAAAACGCGGATCTGTTCATTATTCTATCAAAAATATGCACCTTATTATTCTCACGTTTCCGCACTTACGTGCTTAAATACCTGCGTGTGTGCCGCAAGCCTTTTACAATAATGTATCACTGATGATGATATGAGTTATTGCTGAAAACGTTTGATGAATCAAGTATGCCTCTTTTAAAAACCATTTTGGTTAGGGTATTATTGATAAGAGTATTGACACTTTGTTGCGACAATGATATATCTAAATAACCCCAGAAACCGACAATACTTGGCTTGCGAAATTACCGACTCCATTTATTAACCACTTCCAGTATTTACCCAGATTTTAATGGTTCCATCCTCAGATCCCGTGATCCATTTGTCATAAACCGGATTCCAGCGAACAGCCGTGATCTCGAGGTCATGACCTTGCAGCGTGTTGCGCATGCGCATTTCGCTTCCATTTGGGCTGAACTCCCGGATGTACACCATCCCGTCACTACTGGAGTAGGCAAACTCGTTTCTGGGAGCGAAACAATGATTTTGTAAAAAAGATTTTCGTGTACGGTTTATTTGTGAGAAGCAAAAGCGGCCAAGGGTGGTCATGGATTTAAACTGTGACCAACCTTTGGAATTTGGGGTAATGGTTAGAATTTAACCAGAGCAAAACACAAACTGAGCAATGGAGACGTTTAAGATTCTATTCTGCACATTCCTGCGTGCCTGACATTTTCGGATGTCCAATTCAAAACAATATTGCCCATAATAAAACACAGCATTGTTAAACGACACGGTTTGCAATCAAATCGGGCCACCAATGAAAATAAAAATGTTCTAGATATGTCATAGTTCGTGTAAAAAAAGTAGAGCAAACAGTTTTGTCTATTTTCATACAAAGGCGATTTTTTCCAATTTTACAACATATGTTTTCTTATTATGTCCACGCACCTTTTCGGACAGTATTCCATGTCGATGATGACGCCATCACACGCCAATTCCTCCAGCTGATCTGCCTCACGATTGGCATCTTCCCCGCCTTCCACGTCACACGTGACGTCACTGTCACGTGATGCCGTGTTACGAAAGCAATCCTCAAGTTTGCCAGTTTCCAAGCACCAGATCAATATACGTCGATCCCAGCCGCCGGAAATCTAAACGAATGACGTCAATAGATGCGTGACGTCATATTTTAAAATGGGACAATATCGTCATCCTTGCCCTGTGACGCTTGGAAGTTTATGCGCTCGGCAGTGTCCACATTTACGAAAAAGATTTATTGGGGCAATTGAGACTTGGCTTGACGATACGCAGTGACGCAACTGTAATGTCAAAAATCTCTGACGATCTGGTGCGAGATAGGAGCAGCCTGACAATACTTGTGTGGAGAAATATGCATGAAATTGAAGCCTTATCAGAACAAGAACGTTTATGCCCAATTTCTCAGGCCCTACTGACACTATGCAAAAGGCTAATATTGGTCTTCGCTGGTCTGTTAGAGTTCCAGTTATGAATAACAAACAACTAGCGTAATTCGCAAGCCGCCGAGTAACCGTTTTCTATTTCGTAAGGTTCGTGATTAAAATCCCAGTGGCTTGTTTTCTTCGGTTGAAATATTGGAAACAGTGCCAAGAAAAAACAAACAATAACACAACCAACTAACTAACTCGAGTTGGGTCTCACCAAATAGGTACAGGAATACAGAGATGGATTGTGAATTACAGCAAGCGCTGTCACACAGCTGGCGTGGCCGATGAATACGTTCTTGCAGATGAATCCGGCCACGCGATTGGTCACCGAGTCACGGGTCATTGCGTCCGCTGGGGGCGTGGCTGGAGCCTGGCAAATGATAAAATATTTTGGTTTTGCTATGTACACATCTCGTACAAAACGTGCAAATTCGTAGTTAATACAAAAGCGTACAAATTCGTAGTTATCCACTTAACTGATTAGCTATGCTTTTGAAAGAAAAATAAATAGTCCAACGATTTAAAAAATTTTAAATACAATTTTAAATGCGCAAAACTTGTAAGTTTCAAAAACATTCAATATGAACCATTTTTGTGGAGTAAGCACCAAGGCAGTTTTGTGTGTCCAAAAGTTAGGTAAGACGCCTGGTTCTATTCTTGCACATTGGATATCAAAATCAGATGTGGGTCGTACAACTGTAATTAAATCGCCACTTTGTCCACGTTACAACACTGCAACGAAGCGACACCTGTTCGTTGTTTGTTTGTTTGTTTTATTTTATCCTCGGTGGGCGAAACAACGTCTAAATGCGTTAGGATAACAAAATTTACCATTTTTACAACCGAATTACAAACCTCAGTTTGATTCTTGGTATTTTTATCCGACACATTTTTATTTTGCTTCTCGTCGGTCTGGTTGTCGTCCATTGCCAGGTTGTTGTTCAGTCGGTCTATCATGGCGTCATCTACGTCACGCGTGGCGCCCGCGTTTTGCGTTAGTGGCGTCACAGCAGCTCGGTTTGCCTCAAGAAGGATGTTAAACTTGCTATAGAAAAAGAGGACTTATTGAATACAACAGCATTTAGGGACCAATTTGATAAATTTATAAGATATTTACCCCAGGGGCCATTTATTGGCGTATCTGTTTTAAGATAGACGTGTTTTCCACATCAAATACTTGAACACAACCCATATCGAAGTCATCAGACCAAATCGTAAAAAATAAAAGAAAATAGGAAGGCCTATTGGTTAATGCAGTTTTCTTGGCCCCAATCTGGCAAAACGGCCAAAATCGAAGTGACAAGTTGTGAAAACGTACCAGCAAACACGGAACACAAGCGTTTAAACAAACGGGGATAACAATAAAACAAATACCAACCAAAAGGCAAAACAATAGTGATCAAAGGGACACACAAATTTTCTTTTTTCTTTGACTACGAAGGGTGTGGTAATGCGTATTTTCACACTTACTCGTTTGTTTGTTCATTTTCTTCCTTCTCCGGCGTAAGCCGCGTGAGGGCGCTAACAGCAGCGTAGTCGAATCCCCACAAATATATGTTTCCATCCTCGGACGCCAACACCAACAAATCAAGATGCTCGACGTAAATGCATCGCAGCAGCGAGATGTTTGTGCTGCGCGCAAAAGTTTGTTGTCAAGCGTTATGCAAGTATGAACTCAATGGCCTTGTCTATCCGCAAAGCTGGGTAACACACCGACTTTGAACCGTCAAATATAGAAAGTTACTTTTTGTTTTTTTAATTACGGGACCGATTCCAGGGTGGAAGATAGGCATTTAATACAGAACCAAATGTTGCTAATTCGACAGGACGAAGCTCTTGTATTTCACCGCTTTAAATTTTCGTGTAAATAATTGTACTGTTACCAGCAACCGCGTTCACCAGAAACCCGGCACAAGGATTTGGAACAGGCATATTCGGTTTAAAACGAAATACATGAACCATCCCGTGATCGAAATATGTATTTAGGTGTTTTACATTCTTTCTAATCGCAATGCTTATCTGAGCCAAATATAAGCTAAAAACTAGTAAGAACAAGACACCGACTTGAGAAGCAGCTTTATTAAAAACATAAATGCCCGAAAACTTGTACGTAGTGAACACATTGTAGTCCAAACGTTCGTGGCTGTATTCATCAGTGTTGAAACGTTTGCGTTGCGGTATATTTAACAAATGCAATTGTTTAACTTAAAATGTCCCACAGCTTGTTTATAGTGAATAGATTGTACTACAAACATTTGCTGTTGTTATCATCAGTGCAAACCAGCGTTAAAACGTTTGCATTGCAATATATTCACTAAATGCAATTGTTTAACTTCAGATTCACACTGGGCTATAACGATGTCATTATTTGTGCAATAATGTTCCTGGGAAAAGTTGCATTTTTTACTTGGCGCCTTACGCTTGTAGACTGGATCCGACCTTTGACTAAGACAATAGCGCAACCGTTGTGCGTTTATGATTACCCGTCGTTACGTTGAATCGTTGTGAATTCAACAAGGTACAGACAACCATTTGTGCAGAGCTAACACTAGAAACGAATAGTGTCGAACAACGATCAATAAAACAGACGACACTGCAATCTTTAAATGACGTCATGTACAGCAACGTGCCGAAGCTACGGAAACTAACGATGACGTCACACAAAACATGCGCCCCCCACTATCGGTGATTAAGGGCCAACTTTTTGACGCCGCCATTTTTTATCAACTAAATTGTCAATCCTGACTTTTCAAAATGGCGTCGCTCGGGGCGATCACAGCGTTCCCACGAAGCAAGTTTAGAAAGTCGCGTGTTCAGGGTTTATGACGCGTACACCATCGAGCCCTGCGCGGCGCGACAATAAAATCCAAGGGGCCTTTTGTTTTCTTAGAAGGCTTTCGGCCGTTTTAATTGCCGGCTTCGATTGCGAGTGATTCCCCCGATACCATCATAATATTTGGAAATTTTGCGGTGTATTTTTATTCCTGATGAAACAATGAGCAATACCACCTGCAAGCCGTCATTTGTTTTGTTAGGGGATGTAATATATCAGGTACGAGAGTGTTGGGCCAAAATTTCAAATTTTGGGTTTGTGTCCATGTACTTTGCTCAATTTGAGGTTTGTGCCACCCGTTGCGAAACCATCCCTCTACAAATATGCAAAAAACTGTACCGGTTCTGCCACTTTTTAGACTACCAATAGTTCTCAAACTGTGCGCCGTTTTAATTTTTCAAGGGCGTCGCCCGAAAAACTCGTAGCATTTGCTTTTGTATTACAATGAATACAATTTGGCAATAAACGCGTTGATTAAATTATTATTGGCGGTGCGTCGCCCTTGGAAAATTAGAACACCGTTTCTCACATTTAGTGTTTCTCAAACTTTTTTTGATGGGGGACCTTTGGAAGTCGGAGTCTAAGAAACACTGAATTACACCAATAACTGAGGCAACATGGCACAACTCCAAGCTGGAAATGCAAAGTTGCGACTGGTCGTCGGCCTTAACGGACCGACATCCAGCAGCAGCAGCTTCGTACAGTGCGACTTGCGGCACATCCGCGCGAATTGGGTCAATTAGCGGCTCCAACGCGCCCTGGAAGGCGGCACTAATCCGCACTTCACACGAGCCAGGCTCAAACTGGNATCAGGTACGAAAGTGTTGGGCCAAAATTTTAAATTTTGGGTTTGTATCCATGTACTTTGTTCAATTTGAGGTTTGTGCCACCCGTTGCGAAACCATCCCTCTACAAATATGCAAAAAACTGTACCGGTTCTGCCACTGTTCAGACTACCAATAGTTCTCAAACTGTGCGCCGTTTTAATTTTTCACGGGCGTCGCCCGAAAAACTCGTAACATTAGCTTTTGTATTACAATGAATACAATTTGGCAATAAACGCGTTGATTAAATTATTTTTGGCGGTGCGTCGCCCTTGGAAAATTAGAACACCGTTTCTCACATTTAGTGTTTCTCAAACTTTTTTTGATGGGGGGCCTTTGGAAGTCGGAGTCTAAGAAACACTGAATTACACCAATAACTGAGACAACATGGCACAACTCCAAGCTGGAAATGCAAAGTTGCGACTGGTCGTCGGCCTTAACGGAGCAACATCCAGCAGCAGCAGCTTCGTACAGTGCGACTTGCGGCACATCCGCGCGAATTGGGTCAATTAGCGGCTCCAGCGCGCCCTGGAAGGCGGCACTAATCCGCACTTCACACGAGCCAGGCTCAAACTGGCAAACAGTTCAGCAGCGCAACGCTCGAAAACCGCAGTTTGAACTGACGCCATTTTGTTTGCACAACACCCTCGGCGGCCGCGGCTGCCCAGGACATGACACCCTTTCCTGTGTGACGTCACAATGCGGCGTGACGTCACGGGGCGCGGAAAAGCAGGACAGGACTGCGATTGGGGACGAAAGGAAACGCGATGTTCCGGCGTTCGCGGGGAATTCAGCATATGCATATGTGTCGGTGTTTTGTTGTCGATTTTTGCTTTGTCCATGCAGCCTGGTGTTTTTGTTGTTGCTAAGCGGAGCGGAACGGAAATATATTCGTCATCGCCGCTGCCGGTGGCTGGTGACGCGTCATCTGGTCAGCGGCTCGAGCTGTTCTCTGACAGTTTTTGCTGGACGTAAAGCAAAGTGCGCACAACTGCTGAAAATTACTCTTTGAACACAAACATTTGCCGGCACCCTTTAAAAAACTTTTCAACTTTTTAATGACGCGGAAATAAATGACATCACCCGTCGATGACATCACTGTCACGGTCGAGCAGTCGTCAACGAATGTCTGTTCGCCGAAAATCCCCACACGCAGCATCTGTCCACTACGCTTTCGTTTGGCGCCAAAACACGAGAAATAAGGTCACGTGACGCTACAAGCGGGCGAAATTCGATTTCACGCATGACCTACTTCAGCCCAGGGTTTGCTGTAGCTTTGATACTTATGTGGTAAAATGTTTGGCCCGACTGTTAAGGTACAACAGTGCAAAACTCTTCAAAGAACTGTATGAAGTTGTTGACGTCCCCAGACCCACACAGAATGACACGTACACTGAGTTNTGTGGTAAAATGTTTGGCCCGACTGTTAAGGTACAACAGTGCAAAACTCTTCAAAGAACTGTATGAAGTTGTTGACGTCCCCAGACCCACACAGAATGACACGTACACTGAGTTAGCGTTGCGTTTTACGTCGATGTTATGTTGACAACTGGAAGTTAAAGGCCTCGCCATTTTGGTTGAAATTTTGTTCGCAATGTTTTTGCATGGTTAGATTGTTTCAGTGAAGATGGTTAAATGATATAGTAACAAACTGCTTTGTAGTTGAAATAATTATTCTAATTATTTTTTAATTAAATAGTAACTTCACCTTTTGATAAACAAGTCATTCACCCGTTACTTATACCCATTCCAAACCAAGTTTTATACTCGCATACTGTTTGTGGTGACTTCTTAAATTCAAAATATACGTGGTATATTATTTAAATAGATGTTGCTGATAAAAATCCCCAATCGTTAAAACTAAAAAAAAATGTAAGATTTACCATAAACTTCCTGCATTTCAACATTGGCTGCAAAACTCGCACATTTTTAACGCTTTTAGGATCAACAATTTTCACACAAATAGCCAAATTGCGACCTAACAGGATTATCGCATGCGAACAAAAGGTGTCGATCGCCCGAAAATCACAAGCCACTGTCAAATGCGCGAGGACAAAGCCGTCAGGTAAACGGGAAAAGATAAGATCCAAAGGGAATACAGGGTGATAATTACTCGCTGCAGCCTGGACTTCTTCTTTGCGTTGCGAAATCGCCAAGCCAAACAATGGACCCCGGCTGGCCTGGCGATTTTCGAGGAAGCAGCCTTGATTGGTCTGGAGCCGTTTCAGGACAGGGAAAAGGGGCCGGGCGCCAAAGGTGAGCTTTATAAGCGCTGCGCCCGGTCAGTTGGACATGTCATTCGGGTTCAGCATCTCAAGCAGCATAACAACAAGTGTAGTAAGTGCGTGAACAGCGATGGCTTCGATATAGCGTGGTAAAGTTATTGATTAGAGTGAAAGATCGGTTTGCAGTTTTGATAAATGGCGTTTATTTCAAAAGTGCTTGTTTCTAGACTTCTACAAAAAGAAAACTACAATAAACGTTTTTAGTAATGTTAGTTATAAGGACGACTGTATAATCTAAGTTTGTGTTAAACAACTGTAGATTTAACAACATGGTAAGATTTTTTAAACAAAAAAATTTTACAGTCGCTTTATAGCAACACCACGCTAGTTTTGTTGACAGTGCCGCCGTGTCGTGCTTGGCTCAGTTTTGTTTACACAAATCTGGCCACAAGCTTTGCGCAAAAGCTGTGAGTTTCCGGCAGCTGTGCTTCGCCATGCAGTTATTGCCATACAAAACTCTGGGCAACCCCGCCAGGAACTTAGAATGAACAGGCTTCCGAGTGCTGTTACAAAAGCAAGCCTGGCATCGCTAAGTCCTAAGCTGGGGCCTATGAAAGCTTCATAAGGTACCTTGGTATATTTTACGTGTTTTAGTGTAAAATGGTGAAGTTTTCATGGCTTTAAGGATAGACAAGTAAAATCCGCATTAAACCAACGCCATTTTGTAGCCGAAGTTAAATGACATTCCACACGTACAGTCACTGGTCAGCAGGTAGCAATTCGCGGCCAGCGAAAAATCTGTTTACTCTTTGCTTGTTTTCGTCCACGACCCGCGAGCCGAGTGGACCGCGCTCTCGCGAGTGACGTCATCGGCTTCGACACGTCACAATGGCGCCTTTTTTGCGGCGCAATTGTTCTTTTAAATGTTTCGACGAAGACAACAGGATGTGAGTATATATAAGCGACCAGAATCGCTGTCGACGAGATTAGTCATGATCGCATGGACTTTGGGAGCGGCCATTTTTTGGTTTAGTTGTAGCCAAACAAGCGTTTACGGGTTTAGACTGTTGTATAATGCGATTGGGCAGGTTTCCAACAGCGCTAGAACGCGATTTGGCGTCTCGACCCAAATTGCCATTGGTGTCGTACTGTGAATCGCTTTGTTTCAGCTCCAGAATTGGGTCGAGCGGGTGGGATTAGACGAGTCGCAGAGTTTTTTAATTGTGTCTTGCAGGGAGGCCAGTCCCGCTCTGTCGTTCGTTCGCGATATTTCGGAGAGTAAGCCAATTAACAGTCGGTCCGTTACAGTAAGCGCCCGGTTTAGAAATGTTTGGCTGACGGTAGTGGTTTCTTGTGGCTTGAAACTTCTGCGGAACAGGCCGGTGAGCTTTTAAACCTCACAACCGACCTGTTTTCAGAGTTTTGTGCCACATGTAAACTTAAGCAACAAAGTTAGTCAGTCAGCAGTTTTCTCATGCTGGGCAGCAGCTTACATCGAATCTTTCCTGTGTTACAGCACCCATTCATAAGAACAGCACACACGAGCGTGTGAAGTACAGGAACTTTCCCAGGAACAGGCTGCTGACGAGCGGTCAGTCGCGTTCAGCCTGTCGTGGGGATTTCCCGGCATTTCGTAGCGCACAACCAGCAGTTGCCAACGCTCGGCAGCACCCTAGGGCTATTTTTTAGCACTGGCCTTCTAACACGCGGCTAGCGGCATGAACTTTCCCAGGAATAAGTCTGTTTGGAGACTTGTCCAGTGGAAGTTCTTTCCGAGCGGCCGGACAGTCATCAAGGCTAGTTTTTCAGGTTCAAAGAACTTAGTCTGTCTATGCGTTGGAACATTTTTGGAACGGGCTGGTGATTTGTATGACAAATTCAGTCCTTCCAAAATTGTCCCTCTGTATTTTCAAGGCCAGTCATCGCTTTGAAGGCGTCGAAATTGGATCGAGGTGTCCAATTTGTGTGTGATTCAGCAACTAGCCAAAGGCGACATGAACTTTACCACGAAAAGGTCTGTCCTGTTCGCACAGACCTTATCGAGGTGTTCATATGGTACTTTGAGCAAACTCAACCTTCCTTCCAAATCAAAGTGCCACCGTGCGGATTTGAACTTTCTAAGGAATAGGTTTTTCTCTCGATATAAACCTCTCCTTGGCAAGTCAACACCGCGCGTGGAACAAACAACGCCATTTTTTTCTCCCGTGTGTGCGTTCTGACGCCGTTCTTGGTTTGAAACTTCACTGGAACAGGCCGGGTTCAGTAACACGAAAGCACCGGTCTG
This sequence comes from Phallusia fumigata, assembly GCA_008931825.1. Classification (NCBI taxonomy): domain Eukaryota; kingdom Metazoa; phylum Chordata; class Ascidiacea; order Phlebobranchia; family Ascidiidae; genus Phallusia; species Phallusia fumigata. Next base: position 12,235 of record QXVZ01009775.1, on the reverse strand, counting down.
CTTCTGAAGTTCCAACACCAAGGGTGTCACTTTCGACCAGACGTTTTTTACGAAAAATCAAAGTGTGAGAGTTTTTTTCATACTGTGTTGGCACCGTTTTCAGTTGAAAAAACAATGCTGTTTAGCTATTTGGTAAAATGACCAAATGTGACTGGTGGTTTTCCAATTATATTTATGTGAAAACAACGTTGGTTTTTCAAAACTTTTACTGAATAAGAAGAAAAAAACTGACATTTTTAGTTGAAAAAACAATGCTGTTTAGACTTGGTAAAATGACCAAATGTGACTGGTGCATTTTGTATGTGTCCCTGGTGTTCTGTAGTTCCTTTTACAAGCTAAGTTTATTAATTTTTTAGTTGGTATTTTGAGGCAAAAAACCAATCCTCGCCAAGTGCAGGAACTTCCCTAGGAACAGGCTAGGTTAATGAGTAAAGCCTGTTCTAGGGAGCGCCGAAACTTGGTGTGATCTTTCATCACAAGGTCAAATTTCAAGGTCACTGGGTATCGCTGTTTTGTGCGGAACTTTACATGGCGGTGTAATTTTGGAACATTCATTGGAACGGGCTGGTGGGCAGGGTGAACTGCCAAATATATGTTACCAGCCCTTCTAGAAGGTTCCTGAAACGCAACCGCCGCTATCAACTAGCCAGCAACTGATATAAGCAACGTCTTTTTGTTTTAAAACCCAAAACGATTTTTGAACTTCTTTTCTGTAATTTTTTAAAACATAAATTTTGTAAATGAAATAGCTTTAAGTATTGCAAGAAATATTTAACTTTGTGGGGGACTAGGTCCAATAGCTAACTCAATTCGGCATACTATTAATTGTATTTTTTTAAAAGCAGTACATAGTACATTGATTTGACAAGCTGGTATGAGTATATGTTATGGCTATGCAATGAAAAAGTGCGGTTGTCTCACAAAAAATGTCTCTAATTCAACCAANTTTCTGTAATTTTTTAAAACATAAATTTTGTAAATGAAATAGCATTAAGTATTGCAAGAAATATTTAACTTTGTGGGGGACCAGGTCCAATAGCTAACTCAATTCGGCATATTATTAATTGTATTTTTTTAAAAGCAGTACATAGTACATTGATTTTATGGCTATGCAATGAAAAAGTGCGGTTATCTCACAAAAAATGTCTCTAATTCAACCAAATTTAAGGTAAACACATGCATATAAAATACGTTTGTTTTGTAATTCAATAATAGCCTAAACGGGCCGGTCGTAGTTAACCGAGGGACCGTATAATTTAAACGCTGCTGCTGGAAAACATTATTACCAACCTTTTGTAGAGAGAAGATGGCGCCACCAGCGATGTGTTAAAAGCGTAATGTGTGGCCGCTAGGGGACGCGGTAGGCTTGTCGGTTGAAGCATTTTAGCGCGGATACCCAGTTCCTTCTTGATGCTCTCCAGTTTGTCTTTACATTCTTTTCGCGTTAGTGGCTCCATACTAGAAAATTGTATGGTTCTTTTAGCAATTTTCCTTCGATTTTACTGGTAATGTCACAATAGGGACTTCGTGTAACGCTCACTCGGCAACAATTAGGGCACATTTGTTAGTTACAGTCACAAATTTAAAAGCCCGTAGAGCACAAAATACCGCTTTCCCTACAGAGTCGAATACTATGACTTTTAATACCGACTTCTGTCTAGCCTATAAAAAAANGTGGCTCCATACTAGAAAATTGTATGGTTCTTTTAGCAATTTTCCTTCGATTTTACTGGTAATGTCACAATAGGGACTTCGTGTAACGCTCACTCGGCAACAATTAGGGCACATTTGTTAGTTACAGTCACAAATTTAAAAGCCCGTAGAGCACAAAATACCGCTTTCCCTACAGAGTCGAATACTATGACTTTTAATACCGACTTCTGTCTAGCCTATAAAAAAAGTCAAAGTCGCCTTCCCGCGTTTGGAAGGTGATGTTTTGTTACTCACCTGTACATAAAGTGACTGGATTGCAGCCTTTCCCACTTGTAAACTGTTCCATTGCTTCCCCCACTGAACAGCAGCATAGGGACTTTCCGGGCTGAAACAAAATTTTATCATTGTCACTCAAACACTTTTTAAACTTGTCATGGTTCTATCCCTTCCTGGCACTTATTGACCATAAACCAAACTTACTGTAGGAAACGCTTTCGATGGCATGTTTACACTTGAGTGCAGTGAGACATCCGGCTGTGTTGAATTTCCAAACAATCAAATGGCGTCGGTTCGTTGTCCCTGCAAGTGAATGCAGGTGATTTTGCCTGCTAAAAGATTTTTTAACCATGTGGCATTGCGCTAAATTCTCGCGGGTCAATATCCTAGCAACAAATACACAACAACCTCACGAATTTAAGGCTGATAAGGGGAAATTAACAGTTAGTAGCTCACCAACGATCTGACCCGAATCCGGACTGTAACGCAGTTTCAGTAGTTTGTGACTGACTTCATCATCCGACTCCGATTGAAATGTAGGCAGGAATTCGGATACCTGTAATTTACCAGGACAGATTTATGGTAGGAAATATTAAAACATAAAACTGGTCAAACTCGTAAATCATTGCTAAAGCGCCAATAAAACATTTTTGTCTATTGTTGAAAAACGCGGTCGTCTTTGTGCGATGTTATTTCCTACGTTACTGCTCGCATGTTAAAAAAATGAATAATTTAAAGTTTTACACATTTAATCATATACTTACAATCGAAAAGCGCGTTAAAGTATCGGGAATTGGGATACGTAATGTTTTTACTGTTGATGAAAAAAACACCTAAAAAGTTGCTGGTGCGATTCAGCATTTTGTTTTTAACTGTTTATATGTAGTAAGGGACTAATAATCTGCTGAAACGAGTCAACAAATATTAGTGTCCGACATATGCCTTCTAGTTTGCGAGTTTTCCACAGGCAGCAGATGTCCAAATGTTTTCTAACCGCAATGCCAGAATTGCATTACATTCATGACAAGAATTTTACACGTACATTTTCACCGGCTTTTGGGTCAAACAGTGTTGCGTATTGAGATCCGGACGCGATCCACACAACTTTGGCCCTCGGTATGTAACACAGACTTGTTATTGTGTCGAGGAATATCGTTTCCAGGCGGTGACGTAGTTTTCCGTCCTGTGACCAGATTTTCACTGTGCGGTCGAATGATCCCGTGATCAACCTGTGTGTCGACGTTGGTGGTTTGAATGGGCGAATTTATAAAATTATTTGCACTTTTTTGGCTAAAAACATGGGGCATATGACAGCCATGAAAAAATTGGCCAAAATAATTTTAGGCTGACATAACAAAGTTTGCATTGAAAAAAACTATGTGAAACAACCAACATCTACCAAATCTGCAAATAATACATGAAATTATGGTCGTTGCCTTCTCATTTTGATTTGGTGATTGTATGTGCATCTTAACTGCCTGCCAAATGTTTTAATCCACTTTTACAATTTTTCATCTAACATAATTCATGTTATATTACTTTTATTATTGCACCATTGTTACCATGTATTATTTTCATTGTCCTTCACTAGAATCATGCAACTGATTCCAGCCTCATGTGCTCGCTTGTTGCAATAAATCAACTCCAAACCCTTAGTTCCAGGATACAAAGTTGTGTCGTATATGCAAAACTTTCCATCGTATCTGTGCATTAAGCAAATTTGGTCTGGTGTGTCATTCGAATGTCAGTTACAAATTTTAACAGAAACTTGAAGCCAACAAAATGCAAATAGTTAAGGGCAGAAAATAAGAAATTTTAAATGAAATTGTCAATAAATAAACAATAACATTTAGTCAGAATTAACATTTTAAGGATTATGTCAGCTCCATAGCTGACTTATTTACTGAACAATTTTGATTTAACAAATTTTCCATTCCAATTTAAAAAGCCTAGAGTCAAACTTCAGCGAGCATTTTCCCAAGTTTAACCTTTTACCTGCAAAAAACATATAGATTACACTTTTCACAGTTTTAAATAGTCTTGAAAAGAAGATACAGGCCAGTCGTTGTGTGTAAAACATTTTCCACGCATTCATAGACACGACTTGTTCCAGCTGAATCCACACACAGTGGACTTTTTTTGCATTTTTGACATTAATGTGTACATACCCTGCTGTGTATACCCTTGACTCATGACAAATGATGCAGGGAACAATATCATGGTGGTGACTTGCAACATATGGCTTTCTGCGATCAATGATGTTTCCTGAGTTTTTAAGGGGGTCCAGCATAAACAATTGAACTGAACCGTTTAAACCACAGATAATTTGCTGCCTTCGAAGGTTTAGGCACATTGTGTAGATCGGATATCCAATCTAAAACATATTTAGCTTTTAAGAAATACTGGTTATTGGAAATTAGTTCAAAGATTGCAACTTGCTATGTTTTACAGTCAGGTCATATTTTGAACATTGGAAATGCAATAACTAAAAATCCTTATACATAGGTGTAAAAATAAAATGTACAAAAGGTGTGTAAACAAACATCTTTAGATTCCACTAATCGTTGCTAAATGTCAATATCACAAATACCACATTTAGTAGGGTGTGCCCATAGACTGGGGGTGTCAAAATATTTTCATTTGGTTTCCGCACAATCCTGATATACTAGCTCAACTATTTACTCAGAGATGTAACAACACCATAAGCAAACAGAGACCTAACCACATTATCGGCGAAGTAAACCTGTTCAGTATTTTCTCAACATCATAGTTCAAACTTTTACAGATTTACTTGCAGGAAAGCAAATGTCACATTGAAATTTGATGAAAACATACAAAAAATATATTAAAAGCAGTCATTTGATCAGTTTTTGTCAAAAGTGTAAAAGTGAATTGAATAAAACACCATAAAGCAGGTTACTCTAGTTTTTTNTGTTCCACAAATTTAGGTTACCGATAGAATGAAAGATTCGATTAGATAGACGTTCAACACCAAAACGTTTGTTGTTGGGAATGCTGAACAAGGATGGCAGTACGGCGCGGTAAAGTACGCATTAAAAATCTTACGTATGGTGCGGTGGTACCCTTTGTAACGAGGTACGTGGTAAGCACAATTCGACACGTAAAAATAAAACTACTAAAAAAAAAGATCTCAATTTTTCTACCCGCCAGGTTTCGTCGGAAACAAACTTTTTACAGTTACCAATCAGGCCTGGATTTTACACCAAATTTTCTTTTCCTAAATAAACGATGTATCCTAAAATATTTTAAGGCTTCATAGTATTTGCAATTGCCACTAACGTCGCTAAAGAACCGTATAGATTGTAAATGTGCGACCCGCCACCTGCGATTATGAATTGTGCAGGTAGCAGAGAGGAGCGGATTTTAAAGTAGGTGCCGGCAGCGAAACGCATTCATTATGTACTTGAGCGATTGCATTCCCTTTGCTTCCCCTTGAACTAGTGTATACCCAACGCCCAACTGGGGTTCAGTGTCTAATTTGTTATCCGTGAAGGAACAATGCCGATAGGATTGTAAACAGAACAACGCTTTATTTTCTTTATTTGCTTCGTCAACGTAAAAATCTTGCTAGGAATATTGACGTTTTCCATGTGCAATGAAATAAAATCAACCTATGTTAATAGAAGGTGCGGCCCGCGGTATAATCCGGTTTATTGTATTTGACCTTGCAGTTTAAAGGTTGGAAAGATTAGAATGTATATAAATCCAATTTATATTCTTGTGATAAAAAATAATTTTAGTTCAGGGCATTTTTTTGTCAAACCACGCCTAAATAGGACAAAATCAATCATATTCGTGCAAACGTTTCAAAAAATATTGTAGTTTATATTAACCTTTTCTTTGCATACCATATTCATGACAGACGGCGATGGAGCGCTTTCTGATGTAACATCAACTTTGCAAAATAACGGTTCGGTAGTCAATAGCATTTTTGTGTTACCTGGAGCGGCGTTTGTAATTTAGACCAAACCAAGGCGACGGTTAGGGCTGATGCAATAATGCCAGTTTAATAACATCGTTTCAAGAAATATATTCCTAATTTGCCTTGTCGTTGTATTCAATTTTTACTACCCATTTTTTCTAGCCCTCCTCCATGATCGCCCCACGTCGACCAATGAGCTGGGGCATTCACATTAGTTGACAATAATTAAACCACAACTTCATGAGTCCGGGTTTTGATTCTCATTCAATGGTGAAGCATATTTTCAGGCCAGTCCGTTTCTAGCACACAAAACACTGGGTGTGTGACGCATGGAATTCGGCGACAGGATGTTGTTCAAAGGCCGTAACACTGTTAACCCCGTGACAGAAAGCGCTTCATAGACTCCATAATATTTACCGCCTTTGCGGTTCTCGTGTGCTATGTCGACTCGTGATAAGACTTGTTATACACGGTTTTGCAATCGCGGCGCGTCGACGGTTACCGGTCACAGATATTACTCGCATTATTGAAACATTGGCTTGGTACACGGACATGCCCCCTACCTTCGTCACTGGTCACCTTTTGAGTTGTTGGCGCGACGGTTTAGCTGTAAAAGGGGAATTTGAACATGGAATGCTGTAATCCCAGGCGAGGTGCGGCTGTCGGTTGGACTACTTTCATTTTGCGATCGTCTGATGTGTTTTATACTTGTACACATTTATAAAGATTGAATCAAATTTGCATATTACTTTGGCGCGTCTAAAACGTTAGAGCCGATCGTTTGTTTACAACACGAACTGCACAAAAATTCGCGAAATAAATCCTACCCCATGCATTCATTACGGTTGCGTCAAAACCCAGGAAAGTGCGCTTGAAAAAGAACACAGCTGCCTCTGTTTANCAGAGAGTTAAAAATGCGTCTGGATTGTTATTGCCCCTGTTGGCATGGGGCTGTTCGTTGACGACTTTGTAATACGTTTGAAGCTTTGGTTGTTGTAAATGGTCTGAAAAGTACAAGGGCGCACTCACTGAAAACCGAAAAGTTCCGTTCGCTTTAAACTCTTTTTAAGAGCACTTGCAAAACTTAGCTATTGTGTTGCACTCAACAAAAGCTGTTGGATATTTCCTTTCGAAACTTAAACCTTGTCTGCTGTTTCAGTTGAAGTTTTATTCTTGTAAAACAAATTTGGCGTTACGCAATCTTGCAATGGAGAATGTGACAACTTCAGCAATGCCTGTGCATCAAAACGTTGCCGATCCCACTCTGGTCGCAGTTATCTTAAACAGCACTGAAAACAGCACGCAGGACACCAACGGAACTGTAACCCAGAGCGTGCTTGACGCCCAAGAGCAACTTGTGCTCTCGCAGGAACAAATGCTAAGCGCCATCTTGGTCCCCATCTTTTTTGGCATTATCTTCTGCGTCGGTATAGTCGGCAATTCGTTGGTTATCACCGTCATGATGAAGATTTACCGGTACCAGGCACAAGGCCTGAACAACACCAACCGTTTTATCCTGAACCTCGCCATCGCCGACCTGCTATTCCTGGTGTTCTGCGTCCCATTCCAGGCGACAATCTACAGCATGGATGGATGGCCCTTCGGGGCGTTCATGTGCGTCTTTTGCGAGATCTGCCAGAAGGTCGCAATGCTGGCCAGCATTTACACCCTTGTGGCGCTGTCGTTTGACAGGTGAGTTGTATATGTTAAGGATTTGAATTGTCAGAAGCTTAGGCCATTGTGCGGTCACCTGCTGGGCACCCCCGCAATGGACAGTGGCCATTAACTGGCGGATTTCGTCGTGGACAAGGACGAAACGATTAACAACAACAAAAAGATTAAACGTTGGGCGAAATTCAATGTCTTGTGAACATTCTTAAATAAACTGGAGATTATAACCACAGGCCATGACAAAAAGTAAGAATTATTTATCAGCGTTTACGTAGAAGTGGGCAGGTCGAACAAAATGAGTTTAATGATGTAAGACACCCTACAATTTCCATTTCACTCCTCGTAATTCAAATCACACCACATAACAACGCATCTGCGCTGCTACTTCGTTAAACAAACGTTTCTTGTGCGATTGCGAACAAGCCAATACTGTTCCCAAGCCGCTTTTGCGGCGCAGACACACGAATTTCTATTTGAATTTGTCAGGATCAAGTGTTTGCCTTTTGATAATCAGTCATGGAAGCACTTTAGCAAATATCGTGCCGCGTAACAGTTCAGTAACCTCGTGACGTAGGAAGTTGTCGCACCCGATGATAAAGTTTCATCGTTTTGTGACCTTTTATGTGTAGGGATCAGCTCCGGGGTCAAGGGTCAATGCTCCTTATTTTTAGCAATATTTTGTCCTTCAAGCACATTCTGTAAGCATACAGTATCACTGCGCTTCGCTAATGTCCCCTGGTAACTGTATAGGGCTTTTTGACAAGAAAAATGTTAAAAGGGTGAAGTTTGTGTCCAAATATTTATAAGTTTGTAAGCTTTCCTACTCAGTTTTAACAAACGAAAGTTTTGTCTGAAAGATAATGTGTGGCAAGTACTTTCGCATAATTTCGTGTTTGCACTGCGCGGAAAGGCCTTGGCTGCGGCTCTGACGCAAGCACGACAATGTTGCGTAACACCATGCGCCATAATACAATCCCAACCAAAACTCACAAACGCCTCTAAAGCTTTTAGCATTCCTTCTTTGGCAAAAGCCCGGAACATTCTAAAAACCCGATAACTGCCTTACGTTTGTTCCATTTCCCAAAGCGTATGACGCTTTGCAGAAAAGTACAATTCGCATGGACCCTTGCAGCGGGTAAAACACTGCATGGTTGACAAAAAGCTGTCACTCGAAAGACTAACGAGGCTTGGTTTCACGCCATAGCACCGTATTTTAAAGCTTATGCAACCCTGCAAAAATGTGTCTTATCAATAATGAGCAAGCGGGCGGAAAATTGCTGAGCACAGGCGTCTTTCGAAATTGCTTTGTAATATTTAGTGGATTGTGGCTATGCATACAGACTGTTGGTGGTCTGTTATATGTGATAACAGTTAAAGTTGTAATAATCCCAAATGGAACTTGAAGCACACAGGAAGAGCAAACATCTATGCATGCCTAATTGGTGTTTCCACAAGGGGGTTTTTATCATAAAACATGCATGAAGCACGATTAAAGGTTATAGTTTGTGGTTGTTCGTAATTATCATGGAACAAAAATGATTGCCTTAAACTCTTAAGACTTTGCGTTTTTGTCATTTACAGATTAGTTGCATTCCTGCTCTGGACTGTTGGAAACAATAACTTTCAAAATAAGTGGCGCATACACCGTTTAGAAACACAAGATACGGGCTTGAAAAGTAGCCTAATTAAAAATAAAGCTGCTAGAGAACTTGTATATAGAGAACACATTGTATTGTAAACGTTTGCACATTTTTAATTAGCATACACGGTTGGACTTTCAAGGGCATATACTGTATCTCTATGTCTAAATTCCTGGAACACGATCGCAGACCTTCTTGTGTACTGGAGGTGCCGAAGATAAATATGACGCGTAATAATTTAACGATTGACCTGAATTCCGAGCGCAATCAATCTTGCGATTACCTACTTGTGAGGTCTCCACGGCGTTGATAAGGACACCGATGAAATCTTGTGCACCTTTGCACCTGTATGTTGTTACGGAACAGTTACATTACTAGTTGTGAACAAAACATAACGTTGCCGAAGTGTTTTGCTGCAGGGGCAACGTTATGTTTTTGGGTTGGAAAAACCAAAGTCGTGGACTATAATAAGTGGTCGTAACCTTTGCGTCACGACCACAACTTTAGTTAAATATCAGGTAATTTTAGGGCGGTTATTTAAATGCTTTATATTTTAAAACATACCGCTTTCGGATCGACAATTCGCATTAGCAGACCAAAGTCTAACCGATGCCAAGAACTACAAAAAATGCCACCAACTTTGCGATGCGTTGAACGTTGATTGAAGCCGGCTGAAATCGATTTAACGGCCCGGTTTATCAGCCAAGCCATCAAAAACCGCCGACCTTTTGCAGATCAATAACGCTGGTCGCCGGTAGTAGTGGCAAGCATGCAACTCATGCGTCTTAATCTGGGGCGTGAATTTTTAATAAAAACGTGAGGAAGTCATACCGAAGTCATACTAACCCTCAAAAACATTTCATGGCAATAAAAACGCTATAAAGCCCCAAACAAAATCTGTAGCCATTAACGAAATTGTTATTATTCTTCGGTATACTATTCAGACTGGTAAAACTTAGTGTTTTTTTACGTCGAGTCACGTTTTACCAATATTTATGACGTCATGACTAGAAATGAGATCCCTCTGATAAAAAACCAACATACCCGTCACTGTACTGTAGTCTGGNGGGGCAACGTTATGTTTTTGGGTTGGAAAAACCAAAGTCGTGGACTATAATAAGTGGTCGTAACCTTTGCGTCACGACCACAACTTTAGTTAAATATCAGGTAATTTTAGGGCGGTTATTTAAATGCTTTATATTTTAAAACATACCGCTTTCGGATCGACAATTCGCATTAGCAGACCAAAGTCTAACCGATGCCAAGAACTACAAAAAATGCCACCAACTTTGCGATGCGTTGAACGTTGATTGAAGCCGGCTGAAATCGATTTAACGGCCCGGTTTATCAGCCAAGCCATCAAAAACCGCCGACCTTTTGCAGATCAATAACGCTGGTCGCCGGTAGTAGTGGCAAGCATGCAACTCATGCGTCTTAATCTGGGGCGTGAATTTTTAATAAAAACGTGAGGAAGTCATACCGAAGTCATACTAACCCTCAAAAACATTTCATGGCAATAAAAACGCTATAAAGCCCCAAACAAAATCTGTAGCCATTAACGAAATTGTTATTATTCTTCGGTATACTATTCAGACTGGTAAAACTTAGTGTTTTTTTACGTCGAGTCACGTTTTACCAATATTTATGACGTCATGACTAGAAATGAGATCCCTCTGATAAAAAACCAACATACCCGTCACTGTACTGTAGTCTGGAGTCTGGATGGTCAATTTCAATCTTTTGCCTTTTACACCAGGTTCTTTGCAGTGGTGTACGCCACGTCGGCAAAACAGCTTCGAACACGGGCCAACGCGACGAGAGGTATCATCTTTATATGGGTTGCGTCGATTGGAATCGCTATTCCCTCAGCCCTCACAAGAGTGCAGGTAACTATTTGTACACGATGTACTAAGCTCAAATTTGCAAATTTTGAGAGCTCACCCTATTTTTTTGTATTGGGAACAACACCTATGTTTGACCGCAATAAGGGAACCTGAAATACACGCATTACACATTTGTGAAAGTACATTCATACAACACGCAACATCTACATTTTTTAGCGCATTTGCTACATAGGACAATACTATATATTGGTACAAACATACAATTAAATTATGTTGGTCCTAATATACTTCACCTATTTGCGAAAGTCGCACACGCATCGATATACAAAGCGATGAGGTCGTGACCTCTACGCGGTACACATGTTTTCAGCACAAAAATTATACATACATGTTCAAAGTACGTAGTTTTATTGAAAGTTGACCGCATCGAAATTAAAACACATTTCGATACTACCAATGCCGTTACGTGTTCACCGCGAATGGAAAATTAATGATTCCAGATTAGATCATAATTGCCTTCGAAATTACAATTTCCCATCGGCCAATATCGAAAAATCCATAAGCAAAGAGACTTTGCAGTTCAGGAGGCTATTTGGACGGATTAGTCACACATATATCTGCAACCAATTAACATGTTATTGATTTCCTTCTGATAGAAGTATAAAGGTTAACACTTTTGTTTTGCGTTTAATCTGCCGCCTTACAGGACAACTTAAACGCATTCATACCGGAAAGTCAAAATTGCAAAACACGTCTATTTTACAATGTTTACCTGAAACTGACCTGACCTCTGATAAAAGGCCCTATTTGCGTGAATGAATGCCGACACTTTTGCGACATTCGTGAACATCCAAATCGGTAGCTTTTATCTTTAATAGTTACCCAATGGGCAGGATTTTAAATTTATGCCTCCATAAACCTAAATCCGGGACTGATTATATGTCAAAGGTCATACGACGTTAGTCTAATCTAAACGCAAAATTCCAAAGTTAAAACATAGTGTGCGGTTGGTTGTAAGGTATGATTTTTAACAACTTACAAAACACAAAGTGTTGCTCTCCGCGACTCAACATTTTCGACATCCTTTCGCCGCGTTGCAGGGGACAATACAAGCCCTCCAACAACGTATTTATAATGTTGTGCAAGCTTAACACTTGCTGGGCTTGGTCGATAAACCGAGAACACACACAGTGAAGCCCTAAAGACAA
>QXVZ01009772.1:0-12516 GCA_008931825.1 Phallusia fumigata | reverse complement strand
AATTAACGTTTTCAAATATAAAAAGAGACATTTTTTTAGCAACTGGCTTCTTGGTCATAATTTCTAATAATGCGTCGATTAGGTGGAGCAAGATTTTCGGAAAAGACTTTTGAAAATGCTTATCATGTGTTGGTAACCGACATTTGGAAGTTACGTTAACAATGTCGAAACAAAATGCTGTAACGCGATCCAAAATTTGTATGGCCTAATGTTTGTGAAATATTTAGGCTTCTGAATTAAACCCACATTAAAACAACCGCTAGGTGCTGCTAGACATCAACAAGTTGTATACGCGGGATCGTCCCCGGTTCAAACCTAATGAAAAGAGCCCTTGATCGAAGAATCTGGGCGTTCGACCTATATGCAAACTTAACAAAAAATAATCGGGATTCGTCTCGGCTTCTGCACGGACTCAAACAAAAGCTTTCTGGGGCACGTATGGTCGCTTTTACTGTCCATGTTTTTACATTACAAAATCCGCAGGTAATCTAAACAAACTAAGCCTGGGGTTCTCGAATTTTTGAAAATTATTTGCACAAAGGTCCCCTCCCAGTTTTTTTCAACGACTTGCGGTCCACTAAAAATTTAACTTAAATTAACTTCACTCGATAACTCCACACCAGCAGCGCTTTGTGTGTGTCGCAATCGCATTTACAAATAGGCATTGCGTGGCGGTGTCACACTGCAATCAACGCTGCACATGAAACGTACGTACGGAATATATCAGTGGTCACGCGAAATATCTTTGACTAAGAGAGACGTTTTATGGTCCCCCTAAAATCGCTAGGTGATCGCAGACCCCACTTTGGTAACCCCTGAGCGAACTAAGCTAAACAGTTAACTTAAATAAATGCACTATATAACAAATTTATAAAAAATGAGACTGTTAAAAACATTAGATGTATTTTATGTCACCAACGGTCTAGTTATACAAGTTTAATATTTTAACAAACGTCCGGTTATGTTGCTGAAATAGATAGGCCTGTATCATTAGGAAAAATATCAGGGAAACCAAAGCTTAACGCCTTTCGTTTACATGTTAAATATAGTCGATCGCATTCATTGTCCTGTTTGAAAATACCAATTATCAACATAAATAAGGATAGATGGATTAAAAGCGCTGTATCTACAAACATAGAATCTGTTAGGTACAAACATGCTTCAAGAAGTTAAACTCTGCAATTGAAAAAGCGCAACCGCCAGCTATCGCAAGTAATCCAGACATAACGTCTTGCAAATCTTTTGGGTCCGCCTGAAATACCTAGCACACGTGGTCACCTGGTTGTAAATCTTTAATCGCTTATTACTTACCTCCATGCATAAAGAAATTTCGCGGAGAAAATCGAAAGTAAAATTGCCATTTTTTTTGGTCACGCGCTTTAGGCAACTCAAGCCAAGCGTGATGACTGTTTTTGATAACACAGTTTCTTTGGACCGAACTATTGAATTGATTCTGAATTCCAAGTTCAACAAAGGAAGATGCCCTTGCCGCTGTTTTTTCTTATTGTCGAGTAGCGACAAACAGCGGCGAACACAGAACGAATTTGCAGTACGCAATTACTCAATGATGGAACGAATTCGCAAGAATGTGCAAACCAGAGGGACGCCAGGGAACGTAAAGAGACTCCGAGAGACGCAAGAAGGCGAACGTATACGTTTCTACACATAAGGCAATGAGTCAAATAAACAAAGGTGCAGTGGCATTGTGCTGGAACTCTGCTGGAGTTCCCGGAGCTCTCTGCATAAGCCTACTAGGCCTACTCTTCCCCTTTTCTCAACCCAAAAGACCCATCACATACTTGTGTAGGAAGGTATTGCCTTTTTACGCGTTTTTTCTGTGTTGTTGTTTTTTTTGGTGGTTGTTCTTATATTTACATAAATGCTTTTTTAAATAAAGAATTAATTGAGTTATTCATCAAATTAGGCTAATTGTTCACGCTGTTCAGAGGTTTGCCGTTCTGTGCTTCTGCTGCAGTGCAGAGTTGCATTAAAAAAGAAGTAAACGCCTTTTAAATCATATCTTGAGAACAGGAAGTTGGGCTACCAGTTGAAACGATAACAAAAATAAAGGTCAAAAAGTGACATCTTAAATCTTAAGAAAGGACAAGGACAACTAGAACTAAATAAAAGCCTGTCCTTTTTCCAAAGTGTATCATGTGAAAAAAGTTACAACCTTCGATAGAGTCTGCGCTTAGCACACAATACTCAATTCCACTCAACTGTTATAATTAGTTCACCGCAAAAGCTTTACCCTTAACCACACCTTGCCACAAATTAAGCCAAATTCAAAGCACAATTCACCCTTCTTTGTATTTTTAGGAGGTGCATATTAGCAAGTGCCGACTCGCCAGGTATTCACTAAGGCAAAACGACGTTAATTGATAAGCGTATTTCGGCAACAGTTTGTAACACATGACACTAATTTTGTCCTGTTGTTTTTTACCGTGCCACGCCAATTCTATCGGCTCAAAGACCCAGAGCTTGAAGGCAGGAAAAATTCACAAAACTTTGGCCTGGCAAAGTATTGAAACATTTAACATGCAAAACCACTTAATTTATTACTCTGCTTGCAAGAATATTTTGCTCAATTATGTACACCACGATATCTTCCCCAAAATTCTACACGTGTTCTGTTTGACTAGGTAAATCTCATGTATTTTGCACTCTGCTTTATCATTTTTGTCTCAGTCAACATACCCACTTCATTTTGCTTGAATGTTAATACTTTCATTATTACTACACATATGCTGCTGATGTTATACGTAGTATAAGTTGAGCTAGTTCCCTTGTCAAATTGATTTTTTGCGTACCGACGGTTCAGCGTCCTATTCGGGTCTTTGTCAGACATTTGGAACCACCAGGGGCGCTCTTTATGCTCAACACACGTGATTGATACGGTTTCCAAAGACCCGGAAGTGGGACTGTTTTCACAAGTAAGAGAAAAAACAATATTGACCTCAGGCTAAAGTAAACTGCAATAACAGAAACTTATGTAAAATCCCATGATACAATTATGTCATGTGCACTGAACAACCTTCTGGTATCATCTAACATGTGATATTTACTTTGTGTTACAAGTTTTTTATTGTGCTATACCTGTTCAATGTTCAAAAACGCAGAGCTCAGAGGCAACACAATTTGACTAAATTTTGTTTAGTTTGAAGTCGGTGTTTGAAATTAACTATCATGTTTCCTAACAAGTTTCGAATCACCTGCGAAAATGCAACGTTTTGCATGATTTGAAGAGAAAGTGGATTGAAAATCGTGGCAAACGAAGCCATCTACAAGCTTGGTTGAACTTAGCAATAAACAATGACATAAGGCAAAAAGCAATCGCCATCTTTCAAAAAGTATAATCACCAACGGGAGGTTTTGGTAACAACAGCTTATATATTGTGATGATATTTTTATTTTAGCAAAATTTAGTAGGTCTGTCGACTTTCCAACCCAACAAATATCAGACCATTTTGTTATTTAATGGCGTTTCGCCTTGATGTACACATATTGAACACGGCAAGTTGCTAGTCAATGTCAAATTTCCCTCAAGTATATTTACATTGAAGAGGTTGACCAAAGATTTTAACAAACTCCGTGCCATGAATTTAAAATGTGACACGTCAATTTAATAGAAAATTTAACATGTTATTGGAGGTTTTATATTTTAGAATAATCTTAGGATGGGTGGTTTTTCCCTTTATTAATCATACAGGCGCTTTCAAGGACTATTCTCACCAAATTTTGTCTGTATATGGATCGAAGACTTTCTACCATTTAACCAAGTGCTCGCCGCTGAGCGGATAATTTCAATGCTCGAGTTTTACTTTGTAAATGTCTAGCTGCATCTAACGAAGGCTTCCGTTAAACATTGTAACACCTATTACTTTCCGTAAACCACAACCACTACTTTGTTTTCAACTATTAGAGCTTTGTAGTCTTCGACTACACAACATGCTAATAACATTTAAAAAATCTATGCAAATTCTCGTGAAATTTTTACTTTGTTTGATTTTCATTTTTGTACAAAATTAAAAAAGAATCGTAATAAACGATTATTAAACTGTTGATCCCATGTTGTCATTTATTTCAGGATCTCCACAACGTTTCAACTGTGAAACATAAAAAACAAATTACATTATTGCAGTTTTTTAGAAACGTGACTTATTGTGAACTTGAATTGAAGCATTGTGTGGAAAAGGGTTAGCCTTTGGTAACCGTATAATTGAACTACATGGGTTACAGTTGAAACCAGGGCCTTAAGATCCAAGGGCTAGAAATTACAGAACAAGGAAATTTTTATGATTTACCATTAACTTAGTTATCCACTACCGATTTAGGAAGTAACCCTTTAAAGCGTTTTGCAAATGCAGCTTCCTGTTAAACAGTTGTTGGGAAAACACATTTCGAAAAACATTCGAATACAAATTAAAAGATTTTTTATACATGTGAAACTTTTCAATATTTTGCCAGAACAAACCACTAAGGGCGTTGCACTAAGTTGTATTGCAGTCTGATGTACTTGGCGCGTTTTAATTGTGACAACCAAACAAGTCTGAAGGTTATCACGAATCTTTCAATATTTTTTTGGACAAAACCACTAAGGGTGTTGCACTAATTTATTTTGCCTGTTTACGTACTTCCCCATGTTTTCAATGCCAAGTTCAACCAAGCCATTAGGTGGCCCTACTGCCCTCTTTTCCACGCTTGTTAATTCGTTTTCTCTGTGAAGCATAAAAACAATGATGTTCGAATTTTCAGCTTTTCAAAGAAATACAAAAAGCTAAGTGTTAAATCATAGAAATTGTTAAAAATATGTAATTTTTTGGAAAATAGTTTTTGTAGACTCGTCGATAAAAGTGTAACGAATCTTTCAATATTATTTTGGCCAGAACCACTATCAGGGTTTTGCACTAATTTGTTTTGCTTCTTGACGTACTTCCCCATGTTTCCAATGCCAAGTTCAACCAAGCCTCTGGGTGGCATTACGGCCCTTTTTTCCACGCTTTTCCATACGTTTTCTCTGTGAAGCATAAATATAAAAAAGTTATAATTTTCAGCTAATTAGGAGTTGTACGAAAAGTTAATCTTCAGTTAAAACTGAAAATGAAATCCTTTTCATCAATTCATTTAGCCTCTTAGTTCAACTCATTAGAGACATAGGAAAGTTGCAACACAGTGACAAATTTGGATCACATTGTTATTATCGTTAACTGTTAATCCAACAATTTTCCAAAAAAAATTCCAAAATTTTTTAATCGCTCTGTTTTTGTGGATAGATTATGAGCACGTGGCAATAGGGATTTTCTAATTCGTATCAGAGTGGTCGGATTACGTGTTATAAATTGAGTTTGAAACATTGGCAAACCAAGGGTCTACAGCCGAGAACTTGCGTTGTTGTTTGTTTCATTTTTATCTTCGGGGGTAGAGTAACGCCTGAATACGTTATGCTCTTAACGAGTCCACCGTCGTGCTACCTGTCTCATTGCAGTTTCTTTGCATCATTTTTATGGGATTTTTTCAATCTTTTCAAATTGTTGACTTCAATTTGGATCAACTGGGCTGGAGTAATGCCGCCTAAGTTTCTTGCTCAGGGAAACACAAGGTCTGGTTAAGAATCCACAACCTTGCGAGGAGAAGGCAGTCGCGCTGTAACCACTTGGCCAACTTGGCAAAGAGAAGTTTTAGAAAAAATTTCTTATTGCTCCAGCCAATGCAAAATAATTATCTGTCCTTTTGAAATCCCTGATAAAGCAAGTATCAACAAAAGTGATAGTTTTGTGCAAAAATTGATTCAAGGTCTCTTTGCATTCTACATAGTCGAGTTTAACACAGTCTTAATTTTACTGCAACATGTTTACAATACCGTCTTTAGTGCGTACTTAGGAAATCAAGAGAAAGCTGTCATGTGATGATATTTAAATTGAGGCAAAATATGGTGAATCTGTCGATCGTGAGAGGAATGATGAAGTAAAATATATATTTCCAAATCTTCTTTGATCACACAGAAAATATGCAATTTTTTGGCAAATTGAACCTGTAGGCTAAATGATAATTTATTTTTTACATGCCAAATCTTTCAATATTTTTTTGCCATAACCATTCAGGGCGTTGCACTAAATCGTTACCTGCCAATAACGTACCTGCCAATGCTTTCAATGCCTTGTTTAACCAAGCCATTAGGTGACCTTACTGCCCTTTTTTCCACACTTTTCAATCCGTTTTCTCTGTGAAA
The DNA here is from genome assembly GCA_008931825.1 of Phallusia fumigata. Lineage (NCBI taxonomy): Eukaryota > Metazoa > Chordata > Ascidiacea > Phlebobranchia > Ascidiidae > Phallusia > Phallusia fumigata. The sequence continues at coordinate 6,287 of QXVZ01009772.1, read as the reverse complement.
AATAAAACCAATGATGTTAGAATTTGCAGTTCTTTAAAGACATACGCAAAGTCAAGTGTCAAATAATAGAAATAAAAACTGAAATGAAATCATGTTCATCAATATTTCTTGCTTCTCAGTTCAACACGTTGGGGACGGATAGGAATAAGAAGTAACATACAATCTTCAAAACTTTCTTTAATCACACAGAAAATATGTAATTTTTTGGAAAATAGTTTTTGTAGACTCATCGATAAAAGTTTATCACGAATCTTTCAATATTATTTTAGCCAAAACCACTGAGGGCGTTGCACTAAACTGTTTTGCCTGTTTACGGAAATTCCCCATGTTTTCAATGCCAAGTTCAACCAAGCCTCGAGGTGGGAATGCTGCCCTTTTTTTCACGCTTTTCAATCCGGTTTCTCTGCGAACCATAAAACAATAAAGTTAGGATAATTAATAATTACGAGATATACAAAAATAAAAATTAAAAATAGGAAATTAAAACTGAAATAAAATCACGTTTATCCAGTTTTTCTGTCGCTTAGTTCAACAAATGACGGACAAAGGATTGTTGCAACACATTCACAAATTTGGAGTACATTGATACTGCCGTTATTTACCAACTGGTAATCCAAAAATTACCCGATAAATATTCTTTAGTTTTATAATCGCTCTGTTTTTGTGGATAGACTAATGACGTGGCAAGACAGGATTAGAACCCACAACCTTGCGCGCGGAAGGTCGCGCTAACCACTCGGCCAACTTGGCAAAGGAAAGGTTTAGAATATAGAAATGCTGTCAGCTTATGGAAAATCTAATTCGTTTGAAAACGCTGACACAGTTAACATCAACAAATAGTCGCGTTCAACTTTATCCTACTTTGTGCCCATGCAGTGCTGAAATGGAGAAGTCAGCCGAGATGCCACCCCGCGACTTCACGTCAACTGAAAGGCAGTCCCACAGGCGCAAAATAATACATTTCTTTGGGACAATCTATAATCGCTTTGGCGCACATTAACGTATTTTGTTGTGTTTTACATGGATTTTTCTACTGAACCCTAAGTAAAAAATGGGCCATCTTTTGCCCAACGCATATTGCTGTTTAGTGAAAACCACTTCAACGCGTTTGGCGAATTTGTAGGAGCCTAAACTCAGAGGGAAGTACTTATTAATTTCGTTCCTTGTCCTACTACTTCCTGATTTGGGGGCGAACGTATTTCCCACATACAAAACTCTTTTGGGTTAACAACCAAGGCTAAAAGTACTGGCTTCATTATATTATCATTTTACAGAATTACAAAAAGCAGAATGTTCATGCAAACCTGATAACCATGGCTTTACCAACCTTTCCTTGATAAGACAAGAGCAGGACTCCAAGCAAAATAAAGGCAACACAAAATTTCATCATTAATTTTTAAACTTCTTTGCCAGCAATAACCTGCACATGACAATAGAAGGTAAGTAGAAAAACAATGTTTTGTTGAACTTTGTGCAATCTCGGTGCACACTGGCGGAGTAAAATGTATTTACCGACAAAATTCCGAAAGCTGGCAGCAACGTCAACTTCTCGCTTCTTTTAAAGCCGCAACCTTTTTTTCCGACACCCCGCTCTTTTTTACAAACAACATTGTTTGCAAAAAAGGGAGTGCGTGATTAGCATTTCATCTTTTTTTTCCTTGAATCAGAATGGCGAATGCGAACATGATCGCAGTCTGCTGAAATGTCTAAGGAACAAATTGAATTATTTTAATATTTGTAAAATTTCTGAAAATGTAACAACAACCATTAGGGGGGAAACAAAGAGTTTATCAAGCAAAAGTGAAGCAACATTGACAAATAAGATACAATTATACTTGATCGTACGACTTACTTGATAATGCCTATTAACACTGGGAAATAACCAAATTTAAAATCGGAGTTTTCGAATGTAGAATTTACAACGTACAATTGATTCAGTACTTTTAGGTTGTTGGAATTCACAATGGTATAGCATTTGAAAACATTTTGTTGATGTGTAGCTGTTGATTAAATCACGTGCAATGTGCAACATTCGGCAAGAGTTTGCTCCAATGATTTGCCAAACATTCCACTATAACATCAAACTGGGTTATTGAGAAGGATTAAAATAATATTTGTCCTGGCCTTTTTGGGCCTAAGTAACTTGACGTATTTGGTGTTGTTGTGAATGTCAAACTCAACCAAGCCTGAATCTGGCGTTTCGGACTTTTTCACGCCTTCATGACCGGCAAACCTTTTTGTTGACATCAATTTGTTGTTTTCGAATGATGCAAATCTAAAGGTACTTTACTGAAGCTGTTTTCAAAGTTGGTAAAGTATTGGTAGAATTTGAAAAACAACTACTCGGCTATAAAAACTAAGGTAACATAAAATTTCCTAATTTTATTTTGTCTCATATTCTTGCGTAAGTATTTCAGAGAATAGGTAAGTGCAGTAACCGTGTGGAGAACAACGTGATTGTCGTTAATTACCAACAGTGCTCCCATCAACACTCCGCAACCTATTTTTCAAAGCCGTTTTGTCGAGCTGACTCTTATTGTGCGCTGAATTTGACTTTGTAGCATGCTATGATAAACCGGGTTTTGAGTTAAATTACCAGTTAACTGTAGTTGAACAAATATCGCGTGCTGAGCGCAGACTTAACCCATTTCTGTCTGGTGCAAAGGGATTATCAACTTTTTGCAAAAACGACTTGACCGAATTGTCGCGTATATATCGATAAAAGCAAAGGCATAAAATATAGGCAGATAAAGTGTTTATTTACGTAGGCTCACAAAAAGGTTGTAGCATTTTCGAATATTCCATGAAGGCGTAGCTGGAGCACGATTGAAATAGTTGCTACAAAATCAAATTCTGAAATGCAACTTTTATGCCAAGAGTGTTTCTATTTAAATATGCTGACGTCGCAATGTACCTTGTACCTGACATATTTTACGTCTGCGCTTAACACGCGATGTTTGTTCAATTCCAGTCAACTGTAAATGCCAGTTACCGCAGACGCATTAAGTTCAACCACAAACCTGAACGAGGTCACGAACAACCCGCCTTGATTTGCATGTAAGTTAATGCCGATTCGGCAGTTAACCCGAAACGCGAAATGACGTTCAAAAACTTGTTTTGGATAATTGTGGTCGACGTTCGGTAACATGTGACATTTACTTTGTGTAAGTTTTTTATTGTGTTACACCTGTTCAATGTTCAATAACGTGGAGCTCAGAGGCAACAAAATTTGACTAAATTTTGTTTATTTTAGGATCGATGTATTAAATTAACTATTATGTTTCTAAACAAGTTTCAAATCACCTGCGAAAATGCAACGTTTTGTATGATTTGATGAGAAAATGGATAAAAATTGTGTCAATTAAATGAAGCCATCTACAAATTGGTTGAACTTGGCATTAAACATTGACATGAGGAAAAAATGCAATCGCCATCTTCCATAGGGGATAATCACCAATGATCAGAGGTTGCTTATATATAGTGATGATATTTTCATTTTAGCAAAACTGCTGAAACAAAAAACAGAAATGATGATGTGGAGTGCAAAAAAATCTTTCCACACACAACATCTGCAAATTCGTGGTATCTGGTAATGTATAAAAATGAACTTTTAACTAAAAATAAAACGTTTTTAACTGTTTCTCATTTTAAACTTCTCAATATTTTGGCACACAAAAGTAGTAATGTAGTTCCAATACGTTATTTTTGCCTGTTGGTCGTGTTCTGAATGTCAAGTTCAAGAAAGCCTGTAAGTGGCTTCACCTCCCTTTTGTCACGCTTCAATCCATTTTCTTCTATTTCCCACCAAATGGTCCCAGACAACTTTTTCAACTGTCCTTTTTTATAAATAGTGCAAGGAGTAGCCTACAAAACTACAACCGTAATATATGCCTTTTGAAGATTCAGAGACGAACCAACATTATGGAGATGTGCGCCACACGCAAATGGTTGGCTCGCACGTGCATAGTCACACATACGGAAACTAGAACTAGCACATGCTCATTCACATACAATGTGTCACACTACAACTGTAGCTTTTAAACAGAAAGATATTAGTCGTCTTTTGGAGAAACTTTTTTTCAGTCTGTTGTAATCATATCCGTGTAAAAGTCGCACATAATCTTAATTGTATACTTCAACAGAAAAATCTTAGGAACATATTATTTGATTTTTTGAGGTTGGTCAAAAAAATATTTGATAATTCTTCAAACGATTAAAAATTCATTTAATCAAATAATTATTTGTTTGATAACAGCCTTACCAACAAATATCGGAAAAACGTGTTATTTATTATCGCTTATTGATGGATGGATATAGAAAACGGCAAGTCGATAGTGAAAGTCAAATTAACAAAAATTGTCGTTTTCCATTTTCCATGGCATGAATTTAAAATGTGACACGTCAATTTAATAGAAAATTCAACATGTTATTGGAAGTTTTATTTTTAGAATAATGTTAGGATGGATGGTTTTCCCCCTTTTATCATAAGGACACTTTTAAGCACTATTCTCACCAAGTTTGTCTGTATATGGATCGAGGACTTTTATAAGCGGATAATTTTTAAGGCTCGAATTTTACTTTGAAAATGTCTAGCTCCATCTGTATATGGATTGAGGACCTTTTTACCATTTGACCAACTTTGTAGCACCTATACTTTCCATAAACCACGACCACTACTGCAGACGGTTTGTAACACCGCAATAATTACCGCGTAAAATCAAGTGCAAGCTGTCAATTCTAAAACTTACCTACATCAAGGCAAAATATGGTGAGTTTGTCGATTGCGACAGGAATATAAAAGCAAAATACAAATTTCAAAAGATTTCTTTAATCACAAAGAAAATATGCAATTCCTCGGCAAATTGACTTGTAGGCTAATTGACAAGTTATTTTTTACACACCAAATCTTTCAATATTTTTGGCCAAAACCATTAAGGGCGTTGCACGAAATTGTTTTGCCTTTTGACGTACTTGCCCATGTTTTCAATACCAAGTTCAACCAAGCCCACAAGTGGCACTGCTCTTTTTTACACCCTTTTCAATTTGTTTTCTCTGTGAAGCATATGAACAACGATGTTAGAATTTGCAGCTATTCAAAGACATACAAAAAGTCAAGTGTCAAATAATAATAATTAAAACTGGAATGAAATCATGTCTATCAATTTTTCTTGCTCCTTAGTTCAACACATGGGGACGGACAGGAATAATTAAGAAGTAAAATACAATCTTCAAAACTTTTTTAATTGCACAGAAAATATGAAATTTTTGGAAAATTGTATACAAATATATTTGTATACTCGTTGATAAAAGGGTGTTGCACTAAATTGTTTTGCCTGTTGACGTACTTGCCCATGTTTTCAATGCCAAGTTCAACCAAGCCTGTGGGTGGCTTTACTGCCCTTTTTTCCACGCTTTTCAATATGTTTTCTCTGTGAAGCATAAATACATAATTTGCAGATAATTAGGAGTTGTACAAAAAGTTAAATTAAAAATGGAAGTTAAAACTGAAATGAAATCATGTTCATCAATTCATCCAGCCTCTTAGTTCAACACATTAGAGACATAGGAGTGTTGCAGCACAGCAACAAATTTCGATCACATTGTTATTGTAGGTAATTAACAACTGTTAATCCAACAATTTTCCAAAAAAAATTTCAAATTTTAATCGCTGTTTTTGTGGTAACAGGGACTTTCTAAATTGGAATCAAAATGGTCGGATTATTTGTTATAACTTAAGTTTGAAACTTTGGCAAACCAAGAAACTAAAGTTGAGAACGTGTTGTTGTTTGTTTCGTTTTTATCCTCGGGGGTGGAGCAACGCCTGAATGCGTTATGCTCGTAACCAGTCCACCGCCGAGGTATACCTGTCTCATTGCAGTTTCGTTCGATCATTTTTTATGGGATTTTTTCGATCTTTTTCAAGTTGATGGCTTTAATTTGGGTCAACTGGAGCAATGCCGTAGATGTTTCTTGCTCAGGAAAACGCAAGCGATCAAGACAGGATTAGAACCCACAATCTTGCGAGCAGAAGGCAGTCGCGATATAGCCACTCAGCCAACTTGGCAAAGGGAAGTTTCAGAACATGGAAATGCTGAAATTTCTTATTACGCCAGCACATGGAAAATCTTAGTTCGTTTGAAAACGCTAATGAAGTTAAGATCAACAAATAGTTTATACTTAGTCAACTTTATCCTACTTTGTGTCCATGCAGTGCTGGAATAGAGAAGTCAGCTAAGATGCCATCCCGCGACTTCACGTTAACTCAAGGGCAGTCCCACAGGGGCAAA
>QXVZ01009771.1:0-26081 GCA_008931825.1 Phallusia fumigata | reverse complement strand
AATAAAGGTGTAGGGAAAGGTCCATTGCTGATCAGAGTACGAGTGCGTTGCTGTTAAGGAACTTCCAATAGTCAGACCCATCTTTTGCGTACCCGTGAAAACGGAACGTGACAGACAGGGTTTCTTTTCCTGTTAAACCCCACTCTCTTTCCCTCAACAAGTATAGGAGCCCCCTCGATTGGTCCCACCAACGTTCCCCCCAGTCGAATTTCTCACAGTGCGCCAAAACTCACTCTCTTGTGAGTCCCCTTCATTTAACGCCTTGTAATGACAGTGTAGCTGCAGCACAGTCTACTTTGATCCACCAATTGTGCCCTCCATTATTTTCCTGCCTCATAACGTCTCAACGTTGCGCAGCTATTTCAGGCTTGGTGACTGTTTTAGTAAAATTGGGTCGCTATTTCTTTTTTTTGTCTTACACCCAGTGAAATAAACTCAACTCATCAGGGTAACTTGGTCCACACACATGCAGAGTTGCAGGATATGCGTATGTCAAAATTGAAGTTTAATTTAATATGTTGAGTTGGTGATTATAAAAATAATTAGAAAAATGGAATGATACACCACTATGGTCAAATTAAACCTTATAGGCTTAGCAGTTTAACTTTTAAGCAATGTTCCATAATGGCATGTTTTCCAAACTGTTCAAATTTGGTGCAGTTTTGACATTGTTCCAAAATTTGCTGCATTTTAGGGGGCTAACAGGGTAAATGCTGGGTCTATGAGGTCAAACAAAAAAACTAATACACCATGGTGACATCTTCAACAAACTATGCAAAATCAGCTTCGACATAGTTTAATAATTTGACACATTTTAGGAGGCTAGTGGGGGTAACCACCAGGGTTATATGGCGTCAAATTACTAATTCAGCACAGCAAAACGGCATGTTTTACAAACCATGTAAATTTCTTCCCATTTCAACATTGTTCAATAATTGGACCCATTTTCGGGGGCTAGCGAGAAAACTAAAGGGGCCGTGGAATCAAACAAAGAAATCAATGTACCACAATGGCATGTTCTATAAACTGCACCAATTTCAATAAATATGGACATTGTTTAATAATTTGACCCACTTTAGGAGGTAGTGGTATAACTGCTGGGGTTATAGGGAAATCTATGCACCACCATGGCATGCTCTATGAACTGTGTAAATCTCAACAAATTCAAACATCGTTAAAAAATTTGGCCCATTTTAGGGGGCTTGTGGGGTAACCACTGGGGTTATGGTGTCAAGTGTTTAATTCGATACACCACAATGAAATGTTCTACAAACTGTGTAAGTTTCATTCAATTCGAACAAACCCATCAAACATTCCATGCCAAAAGTGTATGAACAAGCCTCAGGGGAGTAAAACAAAAAACAAAGTGAAAACATTGCGTCCCCTTCGAGAAGAGAACCCTTAATAGACCAAAACCACCTGACTACTTGCACTGACAATGACATCATCTCAACATTACTTGAGCCACATAAAATTGAACCCAGTCCTGTCAAATCTTCAACAGTCAAAGTTAACATTGATTTTGAGTTTTGAAGAAGGAATGCTTTCAAAGCAGCTGATCTCTACAAATAAAATATGTACACTACAAAATAACTAAAGAACACTGCACATGCAATAAACAGCGACTAAACCACCAACTATGAAATCAGATATCACATGTCATGCACACTTTCATAGCCAACATACCTGCAGAGAACTCCAAGCAACATCAGACAAAGAAGCCACTGCATCAATGTCAGTTAAATCAAGTTCAGATATTTCCTTTGTTGACAGATATTTTAATAGATGCTTGGCCTCAATAATAACATCAGGGTTCCTTAGCATAGTTTCAGAATACACCTTTACAAATAAAAACAGTATATTTTGAAACTGTTTGAAAATTTGGGATATAAAAAGACTAGAAAGGTGGCTTACCATAGATAGACATTCGATATGTACTATTACCTGATATTAAAAGAGGATATATTCCCCACAATATTTTACATTGGGTCTTATAGTTACCTGCACTATTTATGACATGATTGTTTCTGCTGGCAGAAACACATGGGTCACCACGCATGCAAAGTTCTACATTGTGCGTTTTTCTGGATACATGTCCAGGCTATAGGTATAAACAAGGGAATCAGTGCACTACAATGGCATGTTCTACAAACTGTGTAAATTTCAACAAATTCCAACATTGTTTAAAAATTTGACCCATTTCAGGGGGCTAGCACGGTAACCCTTGGGCCCATGGGGTTCAATCGAAACGGATAACACACCGACATTGCCATATATACCAACTGTGAAAGTTTCATCCAAATCCATTAAATATTTCATGTCAAAAGTGCATGGACAAGATGCATGCAGAGAAAAAAGAAAAAAAAAACAGAGTAAAAACAATATGTGCCCCCTTCCGGGGAGGGAACCCATAATTACCTCTTTTAACCGCTGATACAAAGCATTGGTTTGTTCTTTGGACCATTGATCAATAGACCCAAGAACTTGTAATGAATTCATCAAGTCCTCATCAGATATTGCTTGCAATTGTTGTGAGGTCCAGCGAATATTTCCAGATCCAAGTGCCATAATTACATCATAGGTTGGTGGATTTACTTGATAAAACATTTTTTTATTGTGTACCTTGACGGACGTTCTCATCAGTTGGTTTTATCGTTTCGTTTCTGACAGTTGTTACGCCCCGCCCCGCCCCTCCCCTTTTTCTTTTACTACGACATAACTTTGCTCCACTTTTCTGAGTCATTCCTGATAATGACAGCAGCGTTTGTCGAAACATAGAATATGTTTATACACAAGTACTGGCTTGTATCTATCTCTATTGAGAATTTTCTAATTTGTTCAACATATGATTAAAAGGTTGATCCGCAATAAAATCTGGATCTTTCGGTAAAGATTATTAAAGCACGATCTCAGATGCTTCTCTATTGTGTGAAAAATGTTTGAACAAATTTTGGTATGTGCTTGCAACAAAAAACTAGGTGGAGCTCCCTTGTGAGATAAATCGTAGTTGTAAGCTTAAAACAAACCCAACCTATGCCTTATGAGATGTAGGTTTTATTGAAACATACCAGAACGCCGACGGCGAACAGCATCTTTTTCTGAAGTTAAAAGTGATTCCATTGCCTTGTCATAAAATGCATCATATTTGATGAAATTTAAACCTTCATCATTTGCATTAAACATTGGTGGAGAAATCAGATCCAAAAATTCAACAAATTGCTCCTAGAATTTTGTCCTAGTTTCATTCTAAAGTTAACATATTTAAAATAATGTACTCACAGGGTTAATGGTTTTTATTACAGAGCCTGGCAATAAAGTAATTAAGGGTCCTAAAAGAGTAAAAATATCATCACTCCATTTTGAAGAGTCAGCATCAAATTTACTGATAGCTATTTCATTCAGACTGTTTACATGTTGAGCTGAAAATCTGTAAAATAAACAAACAAAATGTATGTGTTTTCATTCTGCATGTACTGATACATATATATAGAAATATATATATATGATTCTGCAGGCAACTATGCTGGGTTGATGGAGGGGGTTCCACAATTTTTGGGGTTCAACAATTTTTGCCCAGATAGTCTACAACAGCTGTGGGCATACTGCATTTCCCTCCTGCCTATTTTTCCAGGACTGGTTTGGACCATGTTTATTTGCAGCACGTTCCCCTTCATTTAAGTCCATTAACAAAACATAACTAAACTTTACAGTCTGATATAGAAAACACATTTTGGTCACCATTGTGCAATTACAGATTGATTTTCACAAACTGAATGACTGCCAAGCAGCATGAAAGATTTATCCTTAAAAAACAGTAGTATAGAAAGTTGCTGTGGCCCACTCCTTTCTACATCGCAATATAGCATTGGGGTTTCTAGTGCAAATTACAGCTTATTTTTAGTCAACAAAATACACATCTGCCTTGAATAAACGCTTGTTTATGCGAGAAGTAAAATTATGATACAAACCGCTGATCCTTAATTGGGTTGTAAAAGTGCCTTAATTGGGTTGTTAACACATCAATTACGCTCTTCTCATTTTGGGTAGAATAGTCAGTGTATAAACACATAATTGGGGCTGTGAAGGTAAATACTTGACCGGTCAGGATATAGCACTTATGGGTCAAAAGTTACAGTACACATTTTCCCAGTCCCATTTATCATGTACATAAATTTAAAAACTTTTTTTGACCTAACAGTGAGAACAAACTGGTACTAGACGAAAAAAAGGTTAAAAACATTTTGTTCTTATAAAACACTTAGTTAACTCGTTGTTAATATTTTACGAGTAACATTTATAAGAAGTGGGCAATATCATATAAGCCCCCCCCCACCCCTGCCAACCAGGCCTAAGAGCTAAAAAGTTTCGTCTACACACATCCTGTTGTATATTTTGCTATTACAATCGAAATTGAAAAAAAAATCAAAACAGGGAAATCACTGAGGTAATTGCACAAGTACATACCTGTGAATACATTTCTTGAACAAGTCAATAGCTACATCTAGAATGCTTGATGGAATTTGCTGAATGTATTTGGGAGGAATATCACATAGCAAACCACCAAGTATATACAAATCATTTTCTTCTAACCAAAAACTTGATTGGTTTTTGTTTCGCATCTTAAAAAATAAATATAAGGACTATAGGAATGCTCAAAGTAGAAACGCTAGGATTCCAACCTAGGATATTCAATCTTATTCCTATATGATTTTGAGCATTACAATTATGAATCTAACAACAACAAAACCCGACATATTTGTTACATGGAAAAATATGTTGATTTAACTGAGACAAAAAACAGTGTTATAAGGAAAGGATATATTGCAAGAAAGCAAAATTAAAAACATGTTAAGTTAAAAACTAAAATATTAATTAGGCTTTTTTCCAGAAAATAAAGATGTTTACACAATCACAAAAAAAACAATTCAAAATGCAACACAATTGGTTCTAATGAAAAAATTTTAAACTTAAAGCTGATTTAAACCCTAACTTGTTATATGTAAGAAGCACACTAACCTACTGTGAGGACTCGGTTTTCCAATTAAAGTTCAAACGCTTTATTAAACTACTGCTTCTGCACCAGCTGATTTTTGTGATGCTTGCATAATATTTGCTTCAGTTTATCTGGCGTTGGAAAATTTTTTCGCTGACTTATTTCCTAACATAAACAGCAAATTGCAATATTCTACCCTACTAATCTGTCAACAAATTTAAAGAAACGAAACAGAAAAAGATACTCCCTTACTAGACATTCAACAGCAGCCTTGGAAAGCATTCTACGTTTAAGGTGACCAGGGCCCACTGGCAAAATGTCAAGATTTGATTTTCCAATTTGCTGCACCAATGCCCCACATACATGAGATGGAGTCCTATTTACAGTTTCTGCACTACATAAAATCAATATTTAATTAGAATATGCATATTCTAAACATATCTTAAAAACTGTACAGCAATGGAAAATGTATGCGCACAAGAGAGTAGAAGAAATATTCTACTCAGGAACACAAGATACAGACATAAAAAATAGCACAATTAAAAAGATAACTACCAGAGAATATGTATAAGTTTGTTTGTTGCATTGTTATCCTCAGTGGGTGAAATAAGGCCTGAATGCCTTATGCTCACAATGTGTCCACTGTGAAGCTCACTGCGTTATTGCAGTTCCGTTAAATCATTTCTGTTGATTTGATTTTTTCAATTTTTTGAAGTTGATGACCTTAATTGGGGTCAGTCCATTGGGTGCACTGGGTTGGAGCAACGTTGCTCAAGGGCACACAAGTGACCAAGGCAGGATTAGAACTCACAACCTTTTGTGCAGGAGCATGGGACATTAAGATTAAAATGATTGTGGTGCCTAGAGATCAAATATTAAATAATCACAGGGGCACGGACACTGTGTCAATGCCAAGTTCTGGATTGAGTTCTTGAATGAAAAAAGATTTAAGCGCTCAGTATTAGCATGATCTTGGTTGGTTGTCTATAATCTATGATTCAGTAAAATTGACCTTTTTTGTGGGTCGTATGTGCAAAAGTTCCGATTTAAATGCGTCTATTATTCTGTGATCCTTGTTGCCAAATTTTAACATGTTTTGCCAATTTGGAATGCTCCACAGCTGCACGTCCGGCAGTAAACAACAAAGGAATAATGGTCGCTTGGTGATCTTTTAGAGAAAAAACAAGACAAAGTTGGTTTCATGTACAATGTGCAGGAGGATCATTGCCTTTGCGATTATTTGACACCTGACCTCTAACTGCCAGACCGTTTTCATCTTTATGTCCCACGCACCTGACATCACACTTGGTCTTGCATTTAGTCAAGTTGTTGTATTCTTCACGAGTTGTATTGTAAACAAACACAACTAAATAGAATGAATGAACTTAACAAGTACACTCTTATACAGGGTAATGATTGACAATTAACATAGAAAGGCACAACACAAGATTAGGAATTACTGTGCCTGTGGAACCTAATTGGAATGCGGAGTATTTGCTATTACGCCATAAGCACACAAGGTTCGAAATGAAACACCAATAACAACACAGGGTTTAATCAGCAATAGAAATCCGTAACACCTCCCCAACAAGCATGAAAACGGTAAGTAATTAGTAACACATTAAATGTCGGGCTGGCGTTTTCTTTTGGAATGCCTGGGATTTCCTGGACCATATTCCGAGATTTCAGGGTCAGCAATCTTCGCTGGTAATGATAGAATTGAATCAGTCATTTTGTCACACTCAGGGTTAGGTTCATCGGCTGGGGTTTCATCTTCCGCGGTTTCGTAGCAAGGACGTAATTGCTCAAAGTGACGCCTCCAAAAAGGTCCTCCAGGGATAACGCGCACATTAACGCTGCGAGCGCCATGTCGCTTAATAACACTTGCTGCTACCCAGAGAGGTTGTTGATTGTGTCGAGGACCAAAATAAAGAGCGTAGCATGGATCCCAACTTTGTAAGAATCGACAACTTTTTGCACGATTTGGTTACTTTGCGATTTCGTTGCTATTCGTGCTTGCTTGCCTTGTGCTGTGTTGGCTGGAGACAGCAGTAAGGTGTCAATCTTCGTGCGCATCTGGCAATTGTTTTAAAGTTCGCTCAGTGAATAACCGCTTGCAGTTGGTGTTCACCGGTACTAAACTCGAGTAGGGCTTCTTTCGGTGGACTGGCCAACTTACGAATTGCCTGCTTGAATGTTTGTACCAAGCGTTCAGCAGCCCCATTTGCGGCTGGATGATAGGGAGCTCCTGTCAGGTGAACTATTCCTCACTCTTTGCAATAGTCCTGGAATTGATCACATACAAATGTAGGAGCATTATCTGTCACAAGCATGTGAGGATATCCGAAATGAGAAGTCTTTCTCTAAAAGATCCATTGTTGCTTTCACGGATATCGCTTGCGTCGGAAGAATACATGGATATTTAGAGTAGGCATCTATTAACAGTAACCAATTGTTTCCCATGAAGTTTATGGCATGATCCACATGTAGCCGACTCCATGGTTTTCAGGCATCATCCATTGGTATACTGCACAGGAGTTGCACCTCCAGCAAAGATTAACAATGTCACTGTCAATGTTCGGCCAGTAAACCGCTGTGCGTACCAACTGTTTCATACGCTGCATACCGAAGTGCCCTTCGTGAAGTAGTTTTAGGATTTTGGAGCGAAGACTTTCATTACCTTTCACGCGGATTTTAGCTGGCCAACCTTCACGAGTAAAACGCATTACCTTCGTCAGAACTGGATCTTCGGCAGACTCTTTCTGCAAAGAAGATGAATCTGATGGCTGAACTTGTAAACTCAAAGTTCAAATAACGCAAATGGTATCTTCATCGTCAGCACTTTCTTTTCCATCAAAAACTGAATTTTGTCCAACAGGTAAGCGGCTCAGAACATCGGCATTCTGATGCTTTTTTCGTCATCGGCATTCTGATGATTTTTCGGTAAACTATGTTGTACGAAAACTGATTAAGGAACAATGCCCAACGAGCTAAACGGTTGGCTGCAAGTGCTGGAGTGGCCTTGTTTGGCTCAAACAGCGACAGCAAAGGCTTGTGATTGGTCACAAGGATGAATTTTCTGTCGAATAGGTACTGGTAGAATTTCTAAGGGCGTAGATTATAGCTAAAGATTCTTTTTGTATCTGGTTGTAGTTGCGTTGACTGTCGGTTAAGGTCTTCGATGCATTACATTTGCAATCAGCCGCTCGCTACCATCAGGATAACGGTGGAATAGTACAGCGCCAATGCCAACATTAGAATGCAATACCAACAGGCAATGTTGTGTCGAAATGTGTGAGCACATTGTAGGATGACAACATTTGTTTCAGTTCTATAAACGCATCTTGTTCTCTTTCATCTACTTCCAATCAACCCCCTTTCTTGTAAGTCGATGTAAAGGTTCAGCGACTGTTGAGAAACTGGGTGGCATAAACTTGCCATAGAACTGAACTAAGAAATGAACGTAGCGTGGAGACATCATGTGGTGGAGGCATTTCAACGACATCATTTACTTTTGGACCTTTCTCTAATCCCTCTTTCGAAAAGGTATGGCCCAGATACTCCATCTTTGTTTTGGCAAATTTGCATTTTTCTATTTGACAACGAAGCCCTTTTTTGCATAGTCTTTCGAAAAGTTGTCGCAGATTGTTGAGATGATCATCCGCAGAAAAATAACTCACAAGAATATCATCCAAATATACTGCGACTCCTGATAGGTCACAGGTAATGTCAACCATGATTTTCTGGAAATAGCCGGGAGCAGAAGATATACCAAATGGCAAAACATTTTGTAGCAACATGCCACGGTGCCATCTTAGTGCCAGCCTCTTTCTGCTTTCGGGACCCAGCCTAATCTGGTTGTATGCATCTGCCAGATCTATCTTTGTGAAACCATGTCCACCAAGTCTTTGCATTAGTTCATCTGGAAGAGGTATTGGATGACGATGAATTTCAAGTTGAGAATTCACGGAAACAGAATAATCTCCACAGACTCTTAATTTGGCTTTGCCTTTCCCAGGTAAAACTGCCTTCCATACTGGTACAACTGGAGTTCCCTAGGAGTTGAATTGAACTGGTGTCCAGATGCCACTTGCTATGCCGGCGTCAAAAGCTTGGTTCAGATCCTCTTGACCGTTCTATGTCTACTGTAGATGGGTTTTGCATCTGGCTTAAGGTTGATTTCAAGTTCGTAGTCCTTCAAACAACCTAATTCAGACTTAAATAGGTTTGGGAAACCCTTGCAAAGTTGCCGGCATTCTTTCGCCAAGTTGGACTCTCCAATAGCTTTAACCGGATGTGGTTCGTAAAGAATGTTGTCTAAAAAAATACGCATCTCCTTGATAGCATCTCGACCCAAAAGATTCAGATTGGGGATGCTTGAAACAAGTAATGTAATGTTGCATTCTCCTCCAGACTTAGGATGCTGCGCTTTAGCAGTAAAGGAACCTATAATAGGCGTAGGATGGTCTGTAGCCGACTGGTATCGAGAACCCGGGTCACAAAGCTTTGACTTTCCTAGACTCTTCCAGGCAGCAAGAGATAAAAACTTCCACCTGCCGCAGTGTCGAGTTCCATGATGCAAGTTTTCATGTTGATAGAAATTGGAATCTGTAGTTTCGGAACGTTGCTTAAAATATTCTTGACACATTTTGCTTTCATCAATGCTTGATGATCTTTCTTATGACAGACCGACTGTAAATAACCACCAAGCTTGCAAAAACTGCAAATCGAGTCCTTAAAATGGCATTCACTTGCAAAATGACCTTCTTGCCACAACGATAACATTTGATATTGTTGTTTTTGACGGCTTGAGAATGATTCTGCTGGTTGTGAGGTCTTGGCTGAAACTTGTGAACCTTGTTAACTTCTCCTTGTTGCGTTCCATAGACTATTTCTTTCCTGACCCCATCTGCGTGTTCAGTGTCCATGGCAACTTGTATGGCTTGTGCGAATGTCAGCTCGTCACTTTTGATTTTGAACATAGCTTTTAACACGGCTTCATTAATGACAGAACAAATAAATCGGGAGCAAAGCGCTTCGTCCAAAGGATCCTCGATGGATTTAAAGTCACAGGTGATGGCGTTTTGACGAATTCGTGCTGCAAGTTCCTGTATTGCTTCTCCTTGATTGCACTTCATGTCACTCCAATATCGAAATCGCTCCCGAACAACGAAGTGTTTGGGGTCGAAATGCAACGATTTCCTCCATCTTCAAGTCATTAACTTGTTTTGGCGGTGAACTTTGACCTGCTAAATTAGCCAGTAACTTGTAGACCATACTTGCCTGATTAGTCAAGAAAACATGCGTTTTTCTGTCGTCAGACTTTAAAAATGTGCAAAATCTTGACCAGTAATCTTCCCACAATTTCATGGTGCAGTCAAAACTGGCAAAATTGGGTGTGGCAGCGCTGGTGCTTGGCATGGCGGCGTCTTCAGACATCAAGTATCGTCATCATAGCTTCCATCTGTTCTTGATGTCAGCGTTCCTGGGCCACCATTTGTTTTTGCATCACCTCTAAAAAATTTTCCATGGTTAGAGATTTCATAAGACCACACCGTGTTTATCTCGTTCAGCTGGATCCCATCTTGTCGCCAGTTGTTGTATTCTTCATGAGTTGTATTGTAAACAAACACAACTAAATAGAATGAATGAACTTAACAAGTACACTCTTATAAGGTGAACAATTGACAATTAACATAGCAAAGCACAACACAAGATTGCCTGTGGAACCTAATTGGAATGCTGAGTATTTGCTATTGCGCCATAAGCACACAAGGTTCGAAATGAAACACCAATTACAACACAGGGTTTAATAAGAGCACAACAATAGAAATCCGTAACACAAGTATATGTTGAAAAATGGTTTGAAATGCACACTCGCTGCACACAAATTTGCGACAATACCTTCTTTTCTCCACACTGGTAAAGAAGGATTCACCTTCTTGATTAACTTCTTTTTATTTTACATTTACTGCAAAATTTTACATTTTAGTTTTTTGGGAAATTTTTAAATTAACATTTCCCCATAGTGAATAAATCATTTCTATTTCAGTGCACTGAATTATGCAATAAGGTGTGATTCGATTAACCATACAATTTTCTTTACAAATGGTAGGCTATGGTTCGGGATTTTTTTTATTCCTAAGCAATAAAATGGAATAAGCAATGAACAGGATTCATTCGTATGATAATAACCAAGGAAAATATAATAAAAAAACACTGTAGCTACATTCGGGGATATTAACTTTGCAGCAGGGACTGCAGCAGGTCAATTACTGAGGCTAAAGGGTTATATACAACAATCAATACAATGGCATGTTCTACAAACAGTCCAAGTGTTGCCAAGTTCGGACATTGTTTAAAAATTTGATATTAGGACTAGTGGGTTAACTGCCAGGATGAAGGTGCACAAAAGGTAATTGGTACACCACAATTACCCAATTTGCACACTGTTAAAATTTTATCAAATTTTGATATTTATCATTTGATTAATTTCAGGGATGTATTGGGGGTTGGAATTAGTTTTCCACCTGTAAAAGTTTCATCCCAATCAGTCAAACATTTTACATTTGAATTGCACAAAAAAGGTAAAACCTTCTGTAACAAAAAAAATTGGGTGCCAATAGCAACATTTAACAGATGGATTTTATTTTCTGATTAATGGCATCACAATGAATGGTTTCTTACATATTGAACTAGAAGGGTGGCTTTAAGCATTTTGCCATTCCATATACACTATTACCCCATTGAAAAATGCACATATATTTATCATAATATCATTTCACATTGGGCCCCAGTTACCTTTGCTTTTTATAACACGCAGGCAGAAATGGGTCCCCACACATGCAAATTGTAGAATAATTGTGGGGTACTGTAAATATATGTACAGAACAGAAGCAGACATTTTTTATTTAATATTATGTAAATTAAAAAATGAAATGACAGAATTAAGATTAAAAGTAACTATGACCCAACCTGTAAACTTCAAAACACTCGAAAGTTAACTACAAGGGGGATAGGGAAAACACAGCAACAAATTCATCATAATGATATGTTATATAAACTGTCAATATTTCATCTAATTCAGAATTTTTATTAATTTGATCCATTTAAGGGGGTTAGTGCGTTATCTGCTGGAGCTCTAGGATGAAAACATCAATTACCGCACCACAATGATATGTTACACAAACTGTTTTCCTTTGAATTCAGAGAATGTTTAACAATTTGAACTATTTTAGGGGGTTAGTGGGGTAACTGCTGGGGCTACAGAGTAAATCACATCAATTATAGCACCATAACGACATGTTATAGAAACTGTTTGAATTTCATTCAATTCAGGGAACATTTAACAATTTTCCCATTTTAGGGGGCTAGTGGGATAACTGCTGGGGCTATGAAGTAAAACATATTAATTACTGCACCACAATGACATGTTATACAAACTGTCCAAATTTCATCTAATTCGGATACTGTATAATTACTTGACCCATTTTAGGGGGCTAGTGGGGTAACTGCTGTGGCTATATGGTATAAAACATTAATTAATTTCAGCCAATTCGAAGATTGTTTAACTCTTTGCCACATCTTAGGGGGCTAGTGGGGTAACTGATGGGGTTATAGGGTAAAACACATCAAATATTGCACCACAATGACATGTTATACAAACTGTCCAATTTTTTGCAATTCAAAGATCATTAGTAATTTGACGCTTTTAAGGGCCTAGCGGGGTAACCACTGGGGCAATGGGGTTAAACTAAACTCATAACACACCGCCATGACCATATCTACCAGTTGTGAGTTTCATCCAAATCCATCAAACATTTCATGACAAAAGTGCATGGACAAGCTGCAGAGGAGAAAAAAGAAAAAAAAAACAGAGTGAAAACAACAAGTGTCCCCTTCAGGAACAGGACCCATAATTACCAAAGAAAAAGCTCTTTCTTCCACATGATAATGCCGGACAGCCCTGCAACAGTTTTGACCTATACACTGTTTTAAAGTTGTGGCCTCTAAATAAATTTTAGGGCAAAAAAGCAGGTCTTCAGTCCAAAATCAGCACAAAACTTTTATTTGTGGTAAGTACGTGCCTAAAAAACAGTTTAGTCGGAAAGCAACTGCTGCATCTAAGAGGTGAAATTTAAACTAGTCTACCAGTCTGTTTTATCCAAATCTATCAAACATGTCAGCCAAAACTACACTGTAGATAAAAAATTTTTATCTGTACAATAAATCTGTGATAAATAGGGCATTTTGAGGTCTTTATTTTTTTTTGTTCAATTGTGTTGCAGGAATTCTTAAGTTGTCTTTGAAGAAGCAAGTTTGATGTTGTTATTTGCTTATGGATTGATTCTCAATGGGTAACACAATCATACCAAAAAAAACTAATTAGGAATCTGCTCATAATTCTTAATATTAATATGCTGACCCAAATGGTTTGAAGTGACATGTTTTACCATTCAAACGTTTTGGCAATGACTCATGCCATCATCAGTGATACAATAAAGCCTGCACCAGACACACAAGTGTTTATACACACATGGCACAAAAGTGATAAGGAGCACTCAGTATATTAATGCTAAGAATAATTTTACCTCACCTGTAGAACATTGCAACATCACTTGGAATTGCCCGCAGGAACTCTATTAGTTCTAAATTGCTTGCGTTTTTCATGTAATCTAACCCAAGCTCAACTTGCTTGGAAAAGTGTAGCTTGCTCAAAATGCATTCATCCTGCAACATAGGAACTGAATTATTATTAGACATAATCAGAACATGAAAAAGTACCAAGTCTGAAGGCATGTTGACCATTTTATCAAGTGTAATAGCAACCTCAAGAACTTCTTCATACCACACGTTCATTATGTCACTGCATTTTAAACCTTTAGCCATCATTCCGAGCTCCCTGCAATGGTAAAGTGAAAAGTCATTTTTGCACATCTGATCTCTTTCCACAGTACTTCATGTTTACCTTATATTTTCAACAACTACAGATGATGAGTTTGAAAACAAGTTAATGAGTTTTGCTGCCTGTTGATGAACAAATGTATAAATCTCACCTATAATAGTTTTTAAAAAAATTAAAAATCAATTTGGTCTAATACCCATTTTGCCAAGCTTTTTTATTTAATTTACTGGAATAAGTGAATATCTGGAACCAGCATAAACAGTACATGTTGTAAACAGAGATGCTAATTAACACTTAAATTCTATTGGATTTAATCAATTATGCAATTGAGTAATATGGGGTTACCACCTAAGCTGCTAGGGCAAACAGCATCAAAAACGACCCAGCAAACAAAAAACGGCCCATTTCAAACCCAAATATCTCGTGAACCAAACTTGCACACAACACTTCCAATGAACTCACAAGCGATTGACGCAAACCGTTTGTAAAAATAACTAGAAGGGTGGCTTACCATATATAGACATTCTACACACACTATTACCTGATATTAAAAGAGGATATATTCCCCACATTATATTACATTGGGTCTTATAGTTACCTGCGCTATTTATGACATAATTGTTTCTGCTGGCAGAAACGCATGGGTCACCACACATGCAAAGTTCTACATATTGCGTTTTTCAGAAAACATGTCCAGGCTATAGATATAAACAAAGCAATCAGTGCACCACAAAGACATGTTCTACAAACTGTCCAAGTTAAAGTTTGGACATTGTTTAATAATATTACACATACTGCTGGTAACTGCTGGAGCTATAGGGTAAAAACAATATTTATTGCACCACAATGACATGTTAGGGAAACTGTCCAAATTTCATCCAATTCGAACATTGTTTAACTATTTGCCCCATTTTAGAGGGCTAGTGGGACAACTACTGGGGCTGTAGGGTAAAAAACATTAATTATTGCATGACAATAACATGTTATACAAACTGTCCAAAGGGGGGGGGGGGGGGGGATCGTTTAACTATTTGCCCCATTTTAGGGAGGCTAGCGGGGTAACCGTTGGGATATGGGGTCAAACAGGGGGGGGGACACAACTCCATGACCATATCTACCAACTGTAAAAGTTTCATCCAAATCCCCCAAACATTTCATGCCACAGTGCATAGACATAGTGCAAGGAAATATTTCACGCTTTTGGAAGCTAGCGGGGAAACCATTGGGGCCAAGAAGTCAATCGAAATGGATGACACATCGCCATGACCATATCTACCAGCTGTAAGGGGTTCATCCAAATCCACCAAACATTTCATGCCAAAAGCGCGTGGATAAGCTGCAGGGCAGAAAAAAGAAAAACAAACAGAGTGAAAACAATATGTGTCCCCTTTCAGGAAGGGACCCATAATAAAACACTGAATGTTAATATGCTTACGAATATGACTGTTCAATGCACTCAACATGTTCAAGCGGCCCACAAGCCACTTGCAATATCTTATTCTACATAGCATGCCATTTCCAAAAAGCTCGGCGGCAGCAATATGTGCGGGTTATGAATTTCAACTGAATATTAAGTAGAGCGCCCCCAGCTGTGTTGGAAAATAATACAAACTATGGCCCAAATACAAACTATGGTTTTTTCACGCTCTTCAAGCAGCGAAGTATAAAAACCTTGTGAACAAATATTAATATTTAAGTTGCCCAGCTTCTATGGGGCAAATGTGGTCTACCCAAAACGCTGCTAAAACTTCCTTTCACTTGGTCAAAATTAATGGTTGCTCTCAGTGGCGCAACTGGCGGGAGTTAAGGGAGTAGGCAACAAACCACCAATAAAAAACGCTAATGTTGTAACAGATTAACCTTTCCTGCACGCTTGGCCCTACTACATTACAGACTTTATTTTACTTACAGTCGCCACATTGCCGCCTTATTATATAAAATGCAAGGCGGCAAAAGTACGACACCACACACTCCATTGTGACGTCACAAACGTGTACAACGAAGTGTCACAGTATTTTAACACACATGTTAGAACTTTCTGTAATAGCATGTTGGTTGGTTATTTTCGTTGCTAAAATTTTTAATGACTCGCTTTCTCTTGCATTTATCCAGCCAAAGAGTTTTCATCAATGTATGGATGCCATTACATGCTCTTGTGCATGGCCGGAGGTTGTGCATACCTGGGCTACACCTACGGTAACACAATCTTTAACGTTTACAACTTATAAAATCGCTTATGAAAACTTTATTACGCAATAGTGTAGAAACCTATTTTTAAATCTCACTGACGCATATGCCAAAAGGTATTTTCATCAAACCCGATTCAACCATTTGTGGAATCCATAATTTCTGAACTATCCAAGCGATTTAATTCACATTTCTAAAAGTGGCTAAAATATCTTATCTCATTGCTTATGCATTAGAATGCGTGTTGCGTCAGTGTGTGCGTAATCTTCGTTGTGTGTTATCAGCGTGCGTCCTCAGAGAAACATAATAGATCGCAGAACATTAATTGTGTAAGGCTCGGTGTAAAATCTATAACATACGTTTCTCTGATTCAAATTCAAATCTCCACAGTAACTTTCGAAATGGGCGTTTTCGTTGCTGTACTGGCACTTCGCCGTGTTATATAGAGTTGTTCCTTTGTTTAGTTATGAGCAAAAACACGTCGGCGTTGTACCAGAGCAAGTTTCATTAGATGCATTATACACAGACACAGATGGAAAGGGACCTGGCATGCCGACAAACCTAGCCCCTACTTGCGCCCATGGTTGCTCAACCAACGCATTGGTATCTTGGGAATGTGCTTTGGCAAAGTAAAGTTTTGTAAAGCCTGCGATATTCGTCATTCAAATTGAGGTTATGAGACTGGGCAAGAAACTGAACTGTCCAAATGTGCACGAATAGCCCGTTGCTGCAAGATGGTCAGACCCCGAGCGACATGTGGCCGGCCTACCTGCGCAAAAAGGTTCCTCGTCGCCTACGCACATGGGGACAATGTTTAATAATTTGACCCATTTTAAATGGCTAGCGGGGTAACCACTGTGGCTATGGTGTTTAATGAAACAGATTACACAACTCACTGACGATATCTACAAGCTGTAAAAGTTCAATCCGAATCCAAGAAACATTTCACTGAAAAAGTGCTTGGACAAGGGAAGAAAAAGACAACAGTGAAAACAATGTGTCCCCTTCAGAAGGGAAAGCCATAATAAAATGGATTTCCTACATAATCGTATTGAGTCTGTACTCTTACTTGTCCTCTGTTCCAAACGGTATCTTTAACTGTTGTTAAATTTACAGTGTTGATTTCTTTTAGTTTTTTAAGAGGTATATCTGCAGCAAATTGTCCAAGATCCTGATTAAGTAATTCTCTTACATCCATTTCTTGAAGCTAAAAACAAACACAGAACTATATAAATTGTTTCCTATGTGAGTTTTAAAGTGGATCTGGAAATAGCTTTAACCATTTATTGTAATGCCAAAACTTATTTATTTTGTTGGTACACCAGTTTTTTGTTGGTAAAAGCAAAATCTGAAAATGCTGTCCAGGTTAGGGAGGTTCAAAGTAGAATCAAGTTGTTTTGTATCAAAGTCCGATATTAATATTGGTGGGGTGACACACAGAATTGCATGAAACAATGAAAGACTTATAAGTACCCCAGGCCTACTAATTAAAATTTCTGAAACCAAGGGTGACTTCTGTTCAGGCCTGAAACAATTTTAGATGTAAAATCCAACCTATTTAAAAAAACAATAAAGGTGCTTAGAGACCCAAGCACTTCGTGGATAGCTAACTACTTGTATCCTAATCATCCAGCTGAAACAAGGTATACCCAGTTTGGATTTCACACAAGCTTGTTACATGACTTCTTTACTAATACATATATTATTTAATATTTACTAATACATATAGATGTATTTATGGTGCAATACTTTGTTGACAATTGCTTTGCGCTGGGGTTCAGAAAAAGCTGATTCATGTTTTTGAAGTTGTTTTAAACTTTTCCTGATAGTATTGGATGAAATCTGCTTGAAATCTTTGACTGGCAAGGCTGTTATTAATTCTCCAAGGTCTGTCAATGTTGTGGAGTTTGAAACAGTAAATCCAACCTTTTTTGCTTTCTTGAGCATCACTTTTTTCTAAAATACCAACTTACATGTAAAATGCGCAAACACTTTAGTCGGTTTTTAAAACTACAATAAATATTTTAAGTCAAATATAAATGAACAAAAGTCAAACCTGTTTTTTGCTTAATGTTTTGCTGTCTTTGAAAGTGTCTAACGAATCCAGCACAACACTATCAGGTATATTGTCCAACTCTGATGGTGTGAAACCACCCAAAGCTCCGGACATCCTTTGCATGTCTGATATGTTTAGCTTTCTGAGATCAGTATTTGCAATTAAGGTTTTTGCCACATCCCGCATCATCTGGAGTACAAGTTTGGTTTTATCAAAACCGTCTATAGTTGAGAATTTTTATGTCATTTGTGCGGCATTTCAGGCTACAAATAGTTTAAACATTTTTCAATTTTTCATGTATAAATTACTCTGCGCAGAAATTGAAAAAAAAAACTATAGGGATTTTTTACCGAACTGTCATTCCTCACAACGGCGTATCCAGAATTATTTTAAGTGGGGGTTAAGAAATTTAATTCAGGGTTTCAGCAAAAGTAAGTACTGATCTAATATAGATGCAATCTGTATTTGGATGTATTTTGAGGTCCAACATGGTTCTTTAATCTACAATTACAAGTTGCCCCTTGCATGTGGCACAGTGTGTAGCAACTGTGCACATGACCTATTGTAATGTCACTGTGCACACTATGCAGTCTGTGTCAGTACTGCACTAACTAACAGTACAAGTCAGACAATGGTTTTTTCATGCAACAATGTCACTCCAAGTGGCATTTACCATCATTTGAATAACCAGGTCATTCAAGCGGACTAGAGAAGTTTGAAAGTAGGAATAATATATTTAAAGTTTTAGTGCAAGGAATAAGATATTTTTTTATTTGTTACAGTTTTAAGGGTTTACCATGAATAGTAAAACAGAAACAGAAAGAGTAGGCTACAGAATTGTGCACACAACACACAGGGAGAGCCTCAAAAGTCTATTGTCTCCCAAATGACAATGTAGTGAATTATGACTGGGTAAAACAGGTCTGGATCAAGTCTAGATTGTATGAAATTAGCAGATCGGCTGCATAAGATCAAATATCTTACCATAAGAAAACTGTAGCATATGCACAGGACGTGTTTAAAAGTGCAATGGCACACTTAAACAAATAAAGGGATTATTCAATGACCAGGAGGGATAAAACAAATGGTTCATTAATGCAATGTTGGTTATCATGATTCACATTAAACTACTGGTTTATCATGATTTGAACTATTTTATGGAGAATAATATGAGGTCTGGCAATTTGAGCAAAAATATTTATCATTATTGTAAAAAGTAAAAATATCAGTATGTCATTGATTACATAAAGGAGTAAAAGCGTAAAAGTAGAAGGAAAGTTGGAAATAAAAGGGATGTAGTCTTTGGGACTTTGAATGTTGGTTGAATGAATGGTAAGGATATGGAAATAGTGCACTTGATGAGATGGAGTCGCATCAGTATGCTTTGTGTGCAAGAAACAAAATGGAAAGGTGGAAAACCTCATGAAGTCAGACAGGATGATGGGTGTAAAACTAGTGGTCGGAAAGCAGATCATTAATGTTATTAGCGTGTATGCACATTAAACGGGTTGTGAAGAGGACGATAAGGACAAATTTTGGAACCAACATGGAAAGTACACAAATACCAGCAACAGAGCAGCTGTGGATTGAAGGAGATCTAAACGGGCCTGTGGGGAGAAGCAATGTAGGGCATGAAGCGTGGATGGAAAGACATGGCTTTGGAGAAAGAAACTAACAAGAAGATAGGATCACGGGTTTCGCAGCAGCAGGTGGGCTTGCCATTATTAATATGTTCTTTGAAAGGCAAACATCACAAAAGGTCACTTTTACAAGTAGCTGGAACAACTTGTAAGTTGACTATATGTTATGTTGAAGAACGGGCTAAAACAGGTAGTGGACAGTAAAGTTATTCCTGGAGAATGTGTAGCCAAACAATACAAGCCTGTCATATGAAAGACAAAATAAAAAAGCAAGCAGCACGCTTGGACTGAGAAGGGAACATGCTAGTAGATGATTGCGACATCAGAAGGAGGTGGAGAGAATATTTCAAATAACTGTTAAATGTCGAAAATGAACGACTACAGAGAAGGAACTACGGAGGACGCAGGCATGGAACCAATCACCTGAGCGGAAGTAAGACAAGTTTTGTGCAAAATGAAATGAGGAAAAGGTGTGGGCCCGGACAGTATACCAGCAGATGCATGGAAATGCCTGGGGGAGATTGGTATAGATTTTCTTACAAAGCTGCTTAACAAAATTGGAAGCATGAATAGGATTTAGCAAACATCATTTCAGATGTTAAAAATTTTGCATAATGGCCTACTAAAGAAAATGATATGCTTCATATTGGGTTGTTGTCAAAGAAAAGGCTGGATCAAATTTGGCATTGATTACCTGAAATTGTACAAGGTTTTATACAAAGTTAAACAATATTTTGAATAACAATTTCAGGCCTGGCGATTGATTTAGTGCTACTGTGCCGCTATGTTTTCTTTCACCAAGTGAAATAAACTCAACTCAAACCAACACCGATTACATCTGAAGTGCTCAATAAGTTAAAAATATTCTTTACATCACAGTCTGTTTCTTGTTTCCTTTATCCCACCACAGTAAGACAATTGGCATGACCAGTGCTTGACATAGTCTATGTTATCAAAAATATAGTCCACATCAGGTGTGTGCAACCTACAGCCAACAAACAGAAATTGTGCAGCTGCTAAATGATTACAGTGCATTTCTTTTCTTTTTTCTGCTTTGCCCAACTGACCAGATTTTAATGCCATAACATCGCCACAAGGAAAGTAAAGCAAAAACAACAAAAACGACATTTATTTGAAAACAGAATGTTCTATTTTAACATGCAATAAGATAAATCCAACCTATGTTAAACAATAGTGTGACCTGCAATCCCATGAGGGTGATTGTATTCGGCCCTCCAGTAATAAAGGTTGCACGACATTAAGCTTTTGGTTGTGGTGTGTATAAATGGTATATTTTGGACACTGGGGAGGATAACCACTGGGTTAGTTGACAACGATACACATTGCACAACTACTTGATCATATCTATGATCAACAAAAGGTTCATCCACTTCCACAAAATGTTTCATGCCAAAAGTGGGTGGACCAACATGTGTGGGGGAAGAGAAAAATGCGTTCCCTTCAGGATAGGGGATCCATAATTAGATTAGAATAAGTAATTGCCAAAAGTTTAATACACAAAACATGCATATTATAACAACCTGAAATTGTCTAATCTGTACATGTGGAACTGTCTTTTTTGACCGCTTGGTGGCATCAGATAATTGTGATTTTTTTTCAATTTGACATCTTTTAAATCGATCTGACATGTCAGGTGTGCACTGTAAAATAAACAATTGATAACAACCAATACTTGTAGAACAACTCATATTTGCCATTGCTCATACGCTACGGCTCCTTAAGTGATATTTTCTGCAAATACCATTTCTATCTATTACATTGGGCATATATTCAACACCTGCATTAAATTATATTCCCATTTCTTAGGCATTTATAAAATCCTTGTTTCTGCAAGCATCAGCGTATAGGTCTCCAAACCAGTGTTTCATACCGGAATGGAATGAAATACCGGAACGAAATAAATAAATTTTGGTCCAATTACCGGAATGAAATAATGAAATTAAAAAAAATCAAAATACTGGAACGGAACGAAATACCGCTATTTTTAATTCCGGTATTTCGGTCTTGACATATAACAAGGAGGAGTTGCTTGAAATTTCGTGTTTGATACCTAATATTATCCTTGTGTTTATTTTATCCCAAATGCTCCGATAATGTTAAATGTTATGTGACGTAATAACCACCAAACAACAACCTTTTCGTGTTGCAACTTGCTTACTTTGTTCGGTTGAGAGTTTGTTTACACTGCAGTTAATTAGATTTGACAAGAAACACAGACCGAAATACTGAAAAAATACTGTTATAATTTTGTTTCGGTCAGACCGGAACAAAATAAAAATATCGGTACCGGAACGAAACACCGAAATAAATATATAAATTACCCAGACCGAATAACGTTATTCCTTTTCGTTCCGTTCCGGTATGAAACACTACTCTAAACACAGTATCTGCTAATCAGTAGTGTTGTTAATAGATGGTGGTCAGTTTAGCTTTGGAAACAAATATTTAATCGAAAAAGTACTGACACCATGTCAAATCACATCACTATGTCAAAAGCATGAATAAAATCCCATAGTCAAACTAAAAAATACATAAGTAACTGCAGTAGCCTTAGGCCGAGATGTAGCAAACAGAACCACAAACTTTAATAGACCTTTTCCAATGCGGAAAGTGCTATAAATTCAAAAATGATGTCTGTTGATTTCGCTTACATGCTACTGTATTGCAAAAAATTACTCTAAATAGTAGTGGAGCTGTTGTAACATACCGCCTTTTACAGTGTGATGTAGAAAATGGAACAGTGTTTAAACACAAAGTTTGGGCTGTCTAAGGGTAGTTACTTGGCCGATCAGACTAAAATTTAAACACTCTATATATGTTAAATT
Organism: Phallusia fumigata; assembly: GCA_008931825.1. NCBI lineage: Eukaryota > Metazoa > Chordata > Ascidiacea > Phlebobranchia > Ascidiidae > Phallusia > Phallusia fumigata. The sequence goes on along the minus strand of QXVZ01009771.1, from coordinate 3,454 downwards.
CAACTGAAGCACTCTATATATATCTACATGTTAAATTAGCAGAAGTGAAAGGCAAAAAAAAGTAAGAACAAAATGTTTCCCCTTAGGGAAGGAAACCATAATTAAAGTTGGGATGCTTCATACATAAGAATACAATGACAACTAATATTTGTTTGAAAAAAAAATTGTTTTGAACAATTGCAAAAAAACTTGAAAAACTGGTTCCTAAGAAACCTAATAACCTTTAAAGATTCCTCCGATAAATTGTCACTGCTGGTACACTGTTTCATTAAATACATTGCAATCTGTCCAAGTGCTACTTTATTTAACTTCCCTTTTAGTTTTTTGAAGGAATATTTGCAAATCGTGTGGCCAAGTCTGTAATGAAAAATGGTGTGTTAGTGTGGTTAAGTAGCAGCAAACGTTATGGCATAAATACTTGTAAAGATTATGTTGATCCTCAAAAAAGCTAATATTGTATTGCAGTAAAGAAGTAATCAATGTCTTCGAAAATAGGGAAAACTGTTCATGATGAAAATCCAGTGTCAATAAAACTTTGCTTGCCAATATGTTGCTCACCTAGTTTGGTCGCAAGGAAAATTTTGTATTTTCTTGATACAATGTGTACAACACAATTACCTTCACAGATGAAAAAACACGAAATTCTGTAGCTGGCAGATCAAGATAGAATGGACCAAAAATTAGTGGAAAATTGTTTGATGGGTTGTCTCCCTGCAAAATCCATTTGACAAACCCCTTCTTCTGCTTTTTCTCAAGATCGCTGTATGACTTGGCAAAACATTCAACCCTGGCGACTTCATTTTATAAATTTTTTGTGAGAATAATTCACAACAAAATGTTGTAAACAAGCTTACATTTCTTGCAATTTGTTTGAAGCATAAGGAATGTAACTAAAATGTTTGATGGTCAAACCAGCAATAAAAGGACACATATATTCCAAAAAGTATTCAATTCCATCTTTATTTAACATATTTTTTATTTTCATTCTTTTTAAAAACTCGAAAGATATGGTTTCTTGGACAATAATTGGAGGTCGCCAAAGACTACCCTTCCCAGATACCTAAAAGTTGTTGTTTGACAAGGTCTTAAATGCACGTGAAAAATATGTGTAAAAACAACTTAAAATAAACAATTGTTTTAAATTTGCAATTTATTTTAAAGAGTCCCTAAAACTCACCAAATTATTAAGGCAAGCAGATACTGTATAATCTAAAAAGAAGTTGTTTGTTGTTTTAGGCAGTAAAAACTGCCACAGAAGAATGTTTAAATTGTACAGATTAAAAATATATTTCCACTACATAGGCACTAAAATATTAAGCCACAATGATATTTTATAGCCACCGTTGCAAAGTTTGTAACTTGCCATTTTTTCGTTGAGTTTTTTCATTGTATTTTCTAACTGACTTAAACTCAGTCGTTTCAGCAGTTTTTTTAAATTTTCTGGGTCTCTCATCATTAGTTGTGAATCCAACATGATACTCAGCGTAGCACCAGAAATCTCCTCCATTTGCTTAGTCTGAACGTGTTTTAAAGGTACAAAATTTATGTAAAATATGTATATCAACTCGTACGTTACAGCTACCTTTATACCAGTGAGTAGTTTAACTGGCACTTTTTTGAGGTTGCTTTCATTCAAGTCATTAAAAGTTACAGTTCCCTTAAGCAGGTCCAGAAGTTGCTCATTTTCAGTGTTCTTGTTCAGGCTATAAATAACATATTATTACTCACAACATCACAACACAACTGTGCAGTACACACCCTAATGTTGTAAACAGCATCGGTTTGTTATATTTATTTGGTAAATTTCCCATTGGCGATTGATTTGGCACCAATAAAAAGAAAGTTTGGTCAAAAAACACATGATAATGTACAATGTTTTTCCTGTGTTGGTTTTCAACATGGCAAAATAAAAAGGGACAAAACAGTCCAACCTCATTTATCTGGACTTTTTTCTGCGGCAGTTTATCAAGATATCCAAATGACCATAAACAAAGGTAGGGAAAAATTCACAATACGTCATAACTATTGAGGTGGCATACCCAATGTCACTTTTACAACTATGAGTCATTGAATGTTATTTCCTTTATATACTGTTTTCAATCATTAAAACAGACACATAATTTATAAAGTATTTTACATTGGGTATATACTTAGATTGGTATACTGTAACATATTTGGTCAATGCAAGCAGAAATTCAATGGTCTCAACACATTATTGTTAACTGGTAGCATGTAATCAAAATTTAAGGCAGCCATTAAAAAAAGAAGTTTCAAAACCAAATTCACCATGACACATTTCAACACAAGGAATATTTGCATGATTTATGTCATGAGCCTGCTTGTCACAATTTCTGTAGCCGTATCGACACTGAGAATTGGATATGCCACATTAAATCATACTAATTGTGTTTTGCGTAACAGACAGCAGAAATAACCTCTCTGCTGCACTTTGATTGACACAATGCAGTTTTAGTAACATTAAACACTTTGTTTACGAAATACTGTTTGCCCTTTAATAAGTAAAATATAGTTTTCAAGTCTATTCAGCAAGAACATAATAGGTAGTGCATCCCTTTACTCAAATTGAAGCATAAAGTGTAGTGTTATTTTCTCATAAGATATATATACAAATAAGTTAAGTTTTTTTGGCTTGGTGAAAGAAATCAGAGCAACATACCACTTAAACGACAGTCAAGCGAAGATAGCTGCACAATGGGTGCAACTACACTGTCATTACAAGGTGTCACATGATGGGGGCTTACAATTGAGCAAGTTTTATCACATCAGAAAAAATTCGATAGCAAAACGTTGGTGGGACCATAGGCGCCGAGTAGGCGGTGGCGGGGTGGCGCGGCCACCTTAGGTTTTTCAGGCACAGTGGCTGCCACCTTGCATTTTTTGATCTATTTGTAGCAACCTTGTACAAGTTTCCCAATATTTGCACAGAACAGGAACGTAGCAAGCTTATTCATAAGGTGTCAAAACAAACACATACAAATAGTGAATGGCTTTAGCGTTTTACGTTGTTTATGTCGTCAAACATGCGATTGTTTACCGGTGAATCGTTAGCCATTGTTACGTTACAATCCGGTAATACGAGATGATCAGAAGCAACTGTAATATTTGATGTAACGCTTGCCTTCAAATAACGAAATACTTTCATAGTGTTTTTATGTACGTGTGTTAAGCTACAACCAAGCAATGACTTGATATGCGTAGATACCTGTGCACCATACTAAACTTTGTTTTGTTCCCACGTGTATCTTAACCGCATGTTAGCGTATGTTGATCGCCGCAGTGTACCAGTTTAGTATGGCTGTACGTAAAAAAACAAGTGAAGTAAATAACCAGCCAAGGAAGTGTTATAGTAATTGTCACGAGCGTTGGGATAGCGTGACTCTTGCTTTTGTTCACGTGTGTGACGTCACAGTACTAGGCGTTGTGACGTACATCT
>QXVZ01009760.1:0-21786 GCA_008931825.1 Phallusia fumigata | reverse complement strand
ATAAAGGCACATTTATACTGAATAACTTTACTGAAACAACTCATCGCAGTAATAGAGCACAGAACCACATACATAAGTTTGTAAATAACCAAGATATGATTTTTGCCACAACATAAAAACTCATCCAATTACTACAGATAAGTTGCAAACTGAGGAACTTAAGTTGCGATATATTACATTTGAGTCATAAACAACAAATTAATAAAAAACATAGCAGTATAATAGGTTAGAGCACCATGCATAACCCAGGCACTGTCCCGATTACATTACCACAGTAATGTCTTGTAATGTACATGCTATTAGCAGCTCATTAATGCTTTGTAGTGGTCTGCATAATACATCAAGATCTAATTAAACAGAAACCATTTAAGACTAAAATGTACATAATTTGATGTACTGCAGTACACAATTTGATAAACATTGGGCTTGCAAACTTGCAAAAGCTACTTTATCCATTCTTCCAGTGATTTATGAAAAAACACTTAAGTATTTGTCAGCTAAAAGTTTAATTGCCTTGTACAGTAGAATATTAATAGAAATCAGCGTGAACAAATTACAGTTTTAGTTTTCGTATATCTTCAGACTTAAAGTCAATTCTTAGTGTGAGAACCTGCCTGACCTCTGCAGGTGTTAACCTCCAAGTTAATGTACCAGCATTGTGTCCCCAATAATCATCGATTTCTGAAACCTGTTCCAAGTTTAGTATTGTTGACACTTGGCTCAATCTCGCAAACCGATCGCGGACTGTCCATGATGTTACAGATGTCAAATAACTAACCAAAAGTCGAATTTCTTTGTCGAAAAACAGAGCACCAAGTCGATTATATGTGGTTTTGAAAACTGCCTTTTCAAGTTGAACCACAATTTCGTTAACAAGGTGGCTCACTAGTTGGTCAAATATGGCAGTTGACAACGTGGCTTGAAATTTGTTGATAATCATTTGCAAGTTATAAACCACTTCCTGAACCCAAGGATCATTTGCTTCATATTCAACTAATTCGTCATCGCTGATATTATGGCTCACCGACAGAAAATTTGAAATCAATGGTTTAACTTCAGGTTTAAGTGATGATGTTGTTAACTCCGTTAAACCATTTTGCAAGACACTCTGAAACTTTGCAGACAAAACACCAAGGTCTGATAAGCAGCTTTCAAGTTTTGCTTTATCTTGATCAGAAATCTGTGTAAAAACCTGGTATACTTCAGCCTCAAGGCTCTTCTTAAGTGTCTGGACATGTTCGCTTGCTACTTCGCAGTTGTTTAGGGTGCTTAAAAATTGCTGTCTCACATCTTTAGTCTGCTCATCAACACTTTGTAGCTTTCCCTGTTGCAGCGATGTCTGCATCACGTTGTATGCTGAACTGATGTTGTCAAGCATTCCACCCGAAGGAAAACCACCTTTCACTTGATTGACAAGAACATCACGAAAGTTTAAATCCAACACACTTGTAGCATGGTTCAGCATCGCACAGACACAGTCAATGGAAGAACTGGTCATCGACCGCTTTATGCATTGCTTCAAGATAAAAAAGCTGTCATCAGTCATGCTTGATGTTAAGTTCCCAGGCTCTACTGTATCCATAAGAATAGCTTTTGAAACAGATTCCCGCATGTAAAATTCCTCCATTATAATGTAATACCCAATTACTTCTTGAATCAAGTGGCTAACCTCACATTGACTAATCCAGCTGTTTAGCTCCTTGCGATGTACATCTTTAACTTCTTCTGTTGGAAATACAGTATCAATATCAGAATGAACTCTGCGTTTTATAAATCTTAAGTACAGTTCGGTTCTAGAACTGATTACTGTGACTTCGGAAAGCAATGTTTCAAGGTTTCTCGGGTCAACACGATTAATTTCATCAGTCTTCCTTGTGGAAAACAATGCATGCTGCACCTGTTGAGCAGTTTCCTTAAATTTTCGGAGCAGCATAAACTGGTGAAGTATTTCCTTCATTTGTTTGTCACATTCTCTCTGGATATTCTTGATGAGCACAAACAACTTGCCTGGTCCATAATATGTCTCAACCAAAGGCTGTTGCTTCTCAACTGTGCGAGCAATGCCTTCGAAAAGGAGTGTCAGCACATCTGCAAACAAAAGGTTATAACGAGGTTGGGTTGAATCCATGTTTAAAGCCTGGCGAAGATTTTCCTGTGCGCTTTTCGAAATCTCATTGCAAAGGTATTTCGAAAACTTCTCCAAGCCTTCATCCTCCATTTTCAACAGAGGAAAGATTTTGAAGAATCTTTCGACTGATGTTAAGTTTCCCTCTGTAACTGCCAAATCAAATTGCTCAGACACAGCTTTTGAAATATCAATTCTGGCTTGTTTGAGCACTTTCAACGAGGCATTTATGCTGGAACTCTCAGTCCCATCATGGATGCTCTGTTTTATCACATTTTCATCCAAACACAGATATCGGTGAATGTTAGCCGCTGCCTTTTCATAATCNCATTTATGCTGGAACTCTCAGTCCCATCATGGATGCTCTGTTTTATCACATTTTCATCCAAACACAGATATCGGTGAATGTTAGCCGCTGCCTTTTCATAATCATTAGTTTCCATAGCTGATTTAACTCCATCCGTGCAAAACTTTAAATCTAAAATATCATCAACCCTTTGAATAGCTTTAAAAACTCGAGATTTGGCAACATCCAAAACTCTAACTTTAGAACTGACATTTTCAGCTAATGTGCAAGTAAAGTCAATTATGCCACAAAGGTCATTACAGTCAGTTTCCAAAAGTTCCAAATTTGGCAAAAACTTGTTGAGTCCATCGACTTTGTCAGACACAGACAGTTGGTTGTGAAATAAATCACTCAGATTGGCAGCTTGTTGTTCTTCGGCATGCTTGGCTTCCTCAAATGCTTTTTCAATTTCCTCGAGAGTTGTCAAACTGCTTATATCCCCATCATAATCATATTCAACATTGTTGGCCATGTTTGAAAGTGTAAACTATGCACCCTATGACATTATTCTGATCAAATTTACAAAGAAGCAAAACTGTTAATATGAAAGGGTTATCAAATGCAAGTTATTTATACATGGATGCATATATTTCTTTAGAAAGGCTTGGCACTTTAACTGTGTAACAGTTCCCTCTAAAATGGCAAGGTGGGTTTCACTCTGGTTGCATTTAGATAGGGCAAAACGGATCGTGTGATCGTGTCGTTATTAGTTTTCGAGATATTGCAATGTGTGCCAGTTTCACTCTGGTTCCAAAATTGTACTACACGTAACTAAGCTGTGTTACCACTTACCATCGACCAGCACCACTGCCCAGTATACGAAATGAATACTTCAGTTAATCTGAAGTTCTAAACCTCCCCGAAGTTTAAGTGCGTTAAAAAAAGGAAACAACTAGTCAAAGAACTTTTTTGTTTTGCATGATGTTTTGCTGTGCTCGGAAAGCAGTGAGGCGTGACGCCACGTTNGTATACGAAATGAATACTTCAGTTAATCTGAAGTTCTAAACCTCCCCGAAGTTTGAGTGTGTTAAAAAAAGGAAACAACTAGTCAAAGAACTTTTTAACCCATTTACAGCTAGCTGCCAACGATTTACTACAAAATAATAAACACATATTTTAGTTCCATTGCATTTTTGTTTTGCATGATGTTTTGCTGTGGTCGGAAAGCAGTGAGGCGTGACGCCACGTTAAACGCTTCACTACGATTTTAAACAACTTTTTCCCTCAAAATTTGGATTTACTGAAATTACTGAAAATTACAAATAGTAAAAGGAGGGTTTAAACCAAAAAATGTGAAAAACTTTTTAAATTAGAATTTATTCCTCATGGTTTCACCAAAGTTAGTTACATGTAGGAATGTAGTGGCCTTTATTAATTACCTGAGCGAAATAATTTACAATATCCATTTTTCCAATGTCTGGGTAATATTTAGCAGCGTAGCTCGTAAATTCGCCAATTTTTTTAAAGGCCGGGTTTTACGGATTAAGTTCGGAAGACATTTAAGCACGACACGGGTTCTGTATTGTATTGAATTGTATTAAATTTCGTTTCTGACCATAAAATGCAAAACATTTCACTAACGGCACAGAAACAGGAAACGACTGCAAAAACCTCACGGTTGAAAATACGTCCAGATAAAAACAAATATAGGGAGCAATGGTTAAAAAACGCAGCAGACGCACCTTTGCAAGGGTGGACAAATAACTAGAGCCAAGAAGTTGATGGGAATCTCGCAGGAAAAGCGAGCGGCGCGAATGGCAAAAAACACGACTGGGTTGGACAACATGGGTAGATACCAACCGGTTGAAAAATAGTTTACCCTTGCAAACTTTCTTTGGACAGCAACTTACATTCGACGAAAAATGTACTGCACATGTGTAATTCTTGATTGCTAACAGATTCGGCACTGCTGCTGGCTTGAAACCAAAGGATTCTTTTCGGTTTCCTTTAGACCAAATTTTCGGTCCGAAACCACGTAGGAAAATTAAACAGCAATTGTGTTGTATAAAATGGCCTTGTAATGATGGTGTAGCTACAGCGCGTTCTACCTTGATCCACCAAATTTCTGCGCCCCATAAATTCTCAACGTTGCGCAGCTATTTCCGACTTGGCGATGGTTTTGATGAGCGAAATAAACTCAAATCAAATAAAATCGACCCCTTGTTGCGACTGCTTTTTTGTAAAGTCGAGGTATTTTATTGACAGATTGTTAGAGTGCGCGTAGACAAAAAATATGAGTGCAAGGTCAAGTGATGCACATAAGGGTTTACCGGTACAATTAAAGCAGAAATTTTTGACGTGTTAATCTTTTCCAATGTTCAAAAAATATTATTTAATCTACGTTTTTCACGCAGCAGCAAACTTAAGGTTATTTTGCCTTGCAAACTGTTTGAGGGAAATGCCGTGTTGCTGGTTAAATTCACTGCTGTTGCACTCTGTCATACGAAAACCAACAAACCAATTGCAGAGTCAGCAATCCCAAACGGGACATCCACACATTGTGCACACAAACCACCGGACATTTTGCGCCAGAAGGTACCGTTGATAGCCAGTGTATCTTAGTACAACGTTACAATATGGATCTGGCGCCTTAGACCACATAACAACTATACGCTAATGCTAAATTCAGCCTTAGCCTTGTCAAATGCTGAAACACTTAGCGAATGTCAGTTTACCTTGTGCAATATTAGCTCTGCAGCAACAGAAAAGTTTATGAGATTTTATTCATCCGAAAAACGATTTGTGTTTCTAAAAAACAAATGTAAAAATATCTTCGATCAGAGCATTAGAATTCGTATTCCAAGGTTGTGTTCACCGAACCTAACCGGCATACATGCAAATCACTGAAAAAAATCGCACTTTTAGATTCGAAAACTTTGGCATTGAGTTACGAAATTCTGTGAGATGCGTCACTGGGTGGGGGTACAGATCAATGTCAAGCACGGTTGTGCAAAGTTTGCGGTGAAGCGTCGCGCCGTGTCACATGTGTATTTGAGGAGAAAGTAAAACCGCTCAGGTTCAGCGTTTGCCTTTTTCTGTAAACCAATAATTACCAGCAGCACCTCAGGATGTCAGTGTAGTGTTTATGAAGGCCGGTTTTGGTAACCGGTAAAACGATGGACACAATAGCCTGAGGTAAAAAGCTGTTAGCCCCCAGATAGGCATCAAACTTTTCTGATACCATTTTACAACCAGTGGTATTTTTTGTTTATAAAAGGCTGTTTAAGGAAGCTAACCCGCCAAGTCATTCTTAACATAAAGTGTAGGAAAGGTTTATGCAGCGGAATCTTTTAAAGCTGTTTCTTTGGTTTTTTACTTACCCCAGGATCTCCCGATTTGCATAAGTTGCTGAACCGGCAAATGCACTGTGCTGTAATTGTTAGTCTGCGTCGCGAGCAGCCTACAATAGCAATTTCCTGTATCAGACAGCGAAAACTGTAGCAAAATATTAACTTTGAGTTAGAACATTTGCATGTAATCACTGTCGCATCTAACCGCATTTACATTTATAAAAGCTTTATTGAATGCAACAAAATGAGCACTGGAACACCGGACCCAGTAGTAAAGCAATCATGGAACCATTTCTATAACAAAAGCACACTTGGCAATGATCCTCTGTCGGTGGTAGAGCATTACATGACGCACGCGCAAGGCTACGACGATGACTGTCAAAATTTGAAGTTTAGTGGACCAGAGGAAGTGGGGAAAATTCTTGAGGCGGAGATGGACAGCAAAGTGTTGAGCAGTGAAACTTCATCTATCCTGGATATCGCTTGTGGTTAGTTAGAAACTTTACCGCTAAAAACAATTCAAACTTTCACATGCAGGTCTGTGGGTTGAAATTTGTTTCGGTCTTCTTGTGTCCCCTCCCAGGACCTGAAACCTACACAAAAGCTCTCCCCGGATAGGCAGGGGTCGTGGGTTTAAATCCCACCGTGTTAGGTTGTCTTTTTGGACTGTGTCTAGACCGCATTTAACATCCACCAGAAATCTATAAAATGTGGCAAATTTCGTGCAGCTTTTTGAAATGTTTTTGCTGGAGGTAGCAACATTAATTCAGGTCTCTTTATTGTACGGGGTTGATTGGAACGGGGTAACTTGCAAGCATACGGTCAAAAATCCTCGAGTCTGTGTCAATACATGGCGTACACGCACGTATTGTATTCGCAACTTAATTAGCACTGCGTTGCCTTGGCCAATTCCTTACCGTATCACTTCGCGTGTTGGCAACACGTGTGGTAGTGAAGAAATTTTTCGACAATATTTATAATTTCTGTTGGTAGTTGTTGTTGAGGCACCGGTAAGATGCCTTGCTTGGTGTCACACTGATGCTGTTAAGCGGGTCCTGTGTTAAACGTGTCAGAAATATTTTAGGTACTGGACTTGGCGCAGAAGCTGCGATCCGACATGGATTTAAAGGAAAGGTTGACGGAATCGACGGATGCGAAGCGATGTTGGAAGCTGCCAAGAAGAAGGGGATATTTAGGTTATCATTTAGTCACATTTATTTCACTCAAAGAAGCGTTACTAGTTTTTGGATTCTTTTATTTACTCTTTACTCTTTTTGCCGTCAAACTCAAACTTAAGTCCCGTACACCTATTCATGATATGTTTAAATGTTTTATAGAAATCTTGCTAAGGGTATCGTCGAGCCTAGCAAGCCAATGCCATACGACGACAACTCGTACGACGGTTTGATTTGCATCGCAGCCTTGTCAAAAGGTCACATAAACCCGGAACAACTTAAGGTATTTCATAAGTTTACAAACATGCGGCTTACACCCCATACTCGTCATTAAAGGCTTTGTATGGCGTTTAATTAGTATCTGATTTGTTAATAGTTGATTACTATACAAATCCTGCAATTACAACAGTTAAATATTCACTAAATTTGTTTTTTTAAGTAACGTTGCACAGCAATTGGGAAAACTAGGAAAAGGTAACCAACACACTTAAGAAATTTAAAAACTTTTTCGACAAACCGTAGCTGCTAAGTAATTGTCGAGCGANCATACTCGTCATTAAAGGCTTTGTATGGCGTTTAATTAGTATCTGATTTGTTAATAGTTGATTACTATACAAATCCTGCAATTACAACAGTTAAATATTCACTAAATTTGTTTTTTTAAGTAACGTTGCACAGCAATTGGGAAAACTAGGAAAAGGTAACCAACACACTTAAGAAATTTAAAAACTTTTTCGACAAACCGTAGCTGCTAAGTAATTGTCGAGCGAATTACGGGTTGTGGGTTCTAATACCGTCTCCGTCTCTAGTGTTTTCCCAAGCAAGAACCCCATGCTGAAACCCAATGGGCTGGCCCAAATTCTGACACAAACTTGTGCGAATTCAAAATGTTTTCAGAGAATTGCAATGCCAGAGAGAATTAAATGTAGCCTTACCACATCCTGGCGTTTTGAGCGCAGTGAATGGGGACATAACGAAACAAAACGCAAACTCTGTAGTTTTCAGATTGACAAATTACCAAAAACTATATATTTCCACAGGAATTCGTTCGAATTGCAAAACCCGGAGGCCTATTGGTATTTTCAGTTCGGGACAACGAAAGTAACAAACAGTATTTCAACCACTTTGAACAAGTTGTTAGTGNTTAATAGTTGATTACTATACAAATCCTGCAATTACAACAGTTAAATATTCACTAAATTTGTTTTTTTAAGTAACGTTGCACAGCAATTGGGAAAACTAGGAAAAGGTAACCAACACACTTAAGAAATTTAAAAACTTTTTCGACAAACCGTAGCTGCTAAGTAATTGTCGAGCGATTAACGGGTTATAGGTTCTAATACTCAACTCAACTCAACTCAAATCATCCGTCTGCGTCTCTAGTGTTTTCCCAAGCAAGAACCGGTGAAACTCAACGGGCTGGCCCAAATTCTGACACCAACTTGTGCGTTTTAAAAACACCTGATACAAAATGTTTTCAGAGAATTGCAATACCAGCGCGAATTAAATGTAGCCTCACCACATCCTGGCGTTTTGAGCGCAGTGAATGGTCATAACGAAACAAAACGCAAACTCTGAAGTTTTCAGTAACAAAAACTAAATGTTTCCGCAGGAATTCGTTCGAATCGCAAAACCTGGAGGTCTATTGGTGTTTTCAGTTCGGGACAACGAAAGTAACAAACAGTATTTCAATCACTTTGAACAAGTTGTTAGTGTCCTTACCAGTACCAAAGCATGGGAAGAGGTCAAAAGGTCAAACTTCGAGCAATATTCAGTGGATCTATCTAACAATCGTGGCGAGCCGATGCGCTCTCTTCTGTGCTGTTACCGGAAACTTTAATGTCGTTTCTCACGAACGAAATAAAATAGTTTATGCTGTGCAAAATGTTTGCGATTGGTTTTTAGTTTCAGGCGCTTTAGAATTGCTGCCTAATGTCATGGTCACTGGCACGTAGAGGCAAGAGGGGGCACTTGCCCATCCCGAAATCCCGAAAAATGTATTTTTTTAATTCTATTTATTCTTGTAAAAAATATCTCATAAAAGAAGAAGTATCCCAAATACCTAAGTCTATCTATGTATGTTTTACATTTTTCTCCCCTTCCCAAACTTTCTGCCGGTGCCTATTCCTAAAGGCTGATTCACACCAGATGCGTCTACCGGTTTGCGGTACGGTTTTTTGATNCTGCTTGCCGCGAGATCAAAAAACCGTACCGCAACCGTCAAACGCATCTGGTGTGAATCAGCCGTCAGACTTTAAGCTGTAAATATAAAGTTAACAAGTAATTGCAAATGCTGTTGTAATGAAGGCAGAGAAAAGTGGATAAATGAGTAACTTCTTTTACCGCTTCTTGCACAGCTGTTGCATCCAGACAGACGTGTGTTCTTATTAACAATCCGAACCAATGTCAAATGCTCATATTTTTTGTGTCCGGGCAATGTTTAACTGCGTATGGTAGATCGTAAACTTTTACACAAATATAAAGGTCTTGAAAATGTGTGTTGCGCAGTGCTGGACTGAACCCAAAGCACGGGTGGGTCAAATGCAAACCGTTTATACGTTTTGTACACGGGTGAATGAAATTTCGCAAATTGTGGAAAGGGTGACTAAATCAAAAAAGTTTAAGAAGCACTGCTTTACAATATTTGCCTTTGAGAAGAAATCTACATTTGACGAAAATCCAAATGTATTCCACATTATACTTCCAAACATATTCTTTTTCCCAGCTGATGTGTTTTCCTGGATTGAGTAATGATGCTGAGTTAAAAGCGAAAGGTTATTTTATTTACAGCTGCGGTTTGCTTTCGACAAACTTTGCGGTCACAGATCACGTGAGAAAATTAAACTGCCGTTTCGTGGTAGATAAGGGACCGACTCAACATCCATTTGCGACTGTTTTAAAACGCCGAGGAATTATGTATTGGCAGGTTGTTATACAGGCAATGTGAACGTAGACAAAAATACAGTTACAACGTAAAGGTTTTTACATCAAGTTTCTACCAATACAATTATGGCAAGGTTTTCGCAATCTAAATATGTTTTCCAATGGTAGACAAATAATAAGGTTATAGATTTTGTCTTGTAAAGCAGTATTTCTCGAACTTTTTTGTTCGTCGACGTCTTTAAAAAGTTGGGTGGAATTTTGACGCACCAGCGTTAAGAATTTAATTGAGACGCCTTATCAAGTTGTGTTTACGGACACAAAAAAGTATAGCTACGAAACGGAAATATTGTGCGACGGAAAATTAAATCGACACACGCGACGCACAGTTTCAAACCGCGATTGTTACGAAAATGTGTTTTAGGGTTTTCGTCACCAGATGCCCGATGAAATTAGCTGACGCAGCATTCGGGCAAACAAAAGTCAACAAACTTAATGCGGAGTCAGCAATCCTCACGAGACAATGGTTTTCTCAGCACACTTTGGTGGAGAGAGAAGCGTTTCAGCACAGCAGTGAACTTTCACACAGCACTCTCGCTTCGCGCAAAAGGCCGAATTTATAGCGACTTTACGACATGGGGGTGACGGATCTTATGAAGTCATTGCTCAACCAATACTCGTCAGTGGAGGAAAGTGCAAAGTCTATAGTTTTTCTGGTGTCGGGAACTAATACCAATATTTAACCTACCCAACCTAATAATAAGTCTATGAGCTTGATCCCCCAAGGCTTTATTCGTGCTCGCATCACTGCGTATGAGCCGCAGTCAGCCGTTTAATCGTGATCGTTTATCAACAAAACACGTTTTCCGGAACGACAATTTAAACCGCGTACGTACGTATTGGTGGCCTACATTGCTCCAACACAGCATGAGTAGAATCAGAATGCTAGTTCTGCTGGTCACAGTAGAAAAAAGGGGAATTTTATCACAAAAATCAGACCCAACTTAGCTAGATTATGCCTTACGAGTTGTTAGCAACTAGGCAGAAAGTACGATTATACAAATGCAGCCCTTAGAAAAGCTAGACCCACAAAACAGTATTAGTTACAAATAGCTAAAAAGTTGGAAATGACTACATTGTACTGTGGTGAAATAAAGAGCTTGCATGGTTCATACCAGTATAGTTAAGTGTAGTTGTGATCATACGATGTTTGAATCGAACCATAACCTAACACACATGTCCATTCAGTTAAACCACTACAAAATAGGCAATGAGTATTGATTATACATCGACCGACCACTCTGTAACAACATCATGGAATCGAATGTACAACAAACACACGTTAAGCGACGACCCCACAGCGGTGGTGGAACACTTCGAATCCTACGCCCAAGTCTATGACCACGACTGCAAAGAACTTGAATTTAGTTCACCCGACGATTTTGGCAAAACCTTACAAGCTGAGATGGATGGCAAGCTGTTTAACAACGAAAACACGGTTATCTTGGATGTCGCTTGCGGTTCGTATCAAAAACTTTAGCAAATATTTAAGGTTATAGTCCTAATCTCTGCGATTGGTGGCTAAGTCAAGTATTAGTCAGTTTGCCAAGTCGTTTTGCCTCGTAATAACTAATTGGCTACCAGTTAGTGACCTGTCGAGTCATACTTTAACACCGAGTCGATTTATGTCGAGCCATACTTTAACACCGAGTCGATTTATGTCGAGCCATACTTTAACACCGAGTCGATTTATGTCGAGCCATACTTTAACACCGAGTCGATTTATGTCGAGCCATACTTTAACACCGAGTCGATTTATGTCGAGCCATACTTTAACACCGAGTCGATTTATGTCGAGCCATACTTTAACACCGAGTCGATTTATGTCGAGCCATACTTTAACACCGAGTCGATTTATGTCGAGCCATACTTTAACACCGAGTCGATTTATGTCGAGCCATACTTTAACACCGAGTCGATTTATGTCGAGCCATACTTTAACACCGAGTCGATTTATGTCGAGCCATACTTTAACACCGAGTCGATTTATGTCGAGCCATACTTTAACACCGAGTCGATTTATGTCGAGCCATACTTTAACACCGAGTCGATTTATGTCGAGCCATACTTTAACACCGAGTCGATTTATGTCGAGTCATCCTTTAACAGTGACGCGAATTAAGTCGAGTCATATTTTAACAGTGACTCGCATAAAGTCGAGTTATATTTTAACACTGACTCGATTTAAGTCGAGTCATATTTTAACAGTAACTCGCATCAAGTCGAGTCATATTTTGAGAGCGACTCGAATCAAGTCGAGTCATATTTTAAGAGTGTCTCGAATTACGTCGAGTCATATTTTAACAGTGACTCGAATCAAGTGCGTTCATTTTTCAGTAGGGAAGCCATTAGTTCATGCGGAGTTATTTCATGGTAAACCCGTAAAACTAAAACTCGAAAAAGGCTTTGGGTTCGGTCAATTTCAACTCGAGTCCTTACATAACGAGCCAAACTATAGTGGCAAATTATGACAAGTTTAATTTATAATCAGGCACAGGACTTGGTGCAGAAGGACTGCTCAGACATGGATACAAGGGAAAGATGGACGGGATCGACGGAAGTCAAGCAATGCTAGAAAAGGCAAAGAAAAAGGTCATTTACAGGTTTGTTATCTGGTGGCCCACGTACGTAAAGGAGACATTGATAAATGATGTACATGATGTTGTTTGTTCAGAAATCTCGCCAGTGCTATTCTTGAGCCCAGCACCCCGATGCCATACAAAGACGACGCATACGACGGTTTGATATGTATTGCCGCTTTGTCAAAGGGTCACGTAAGCCCAGAGCTGCTAAAGGTAATGGATCTGATATCGGGTTATTATTTCTTGACAAAATCTAAGTTGGTCTTGTTTGTTCATATTTCCATAACGTTCTGACCCTGTGCAGTGTAAACTTTCAATAGTGTTAAAGCTTCATAAATGCATGAAGCAAATAGAGTAGCCAGCCCCAAATTTATTTTGTTCCCACGTTTTGACCAAGAAGGAGTTGTTCAATTTTGTTCAAATTTTCACAGATGATAGATGCATATCTGAAGTTGTGCACTGACACCTTTTTACCCCAATTCACCCATCGGCCCCCCCCCCCCCCCCCAAAACGTAAAATTTTTAAAACGGCAATATTTAACAAAGCAGGTCACCTAGAAGTTTCCTATTTTAATAATTGATACAATACATAGAATGTTAAATGATTTTTGAGCTTTAGTTTGGATTCATCCATTTTTTACATTTTTAACCCCAAATATTCAGTTTTTTGTTTACATGCCGTTTACATCAGACATACTAATCCAAATATATTGAAATTTAATTAAATATTATTTTTTGGGTTGGAGGGGCGGGGGTGCAGTAACGTAACCTAATGCACGACTTGGAGATTTTTTTTCAGGGTTCCCTACCCCAATGAACAATTTCAAATTTGGGGGATGGGGCATGGGCCCACTGGCTGCGCCACTGCATGAGGCCCCGAAACCGCGTTTTTCGACCATTCAGTGTGTGGGAGACGTTTAAACATCGTTATAAATTATTTTGAAGGAATTCGTGAGAATCACCAAGCAAGGGAGCCCGATTATTTTTTCTGTTCGAAACAATGAAAGCAATCAGGGTTATCTTGATCATTTCGAAGACGTTGTCAGCTCACTAACCAACAGCAAAGCATGGGTGGAGGTCAAGAGGTCCAACATTGTACAGTATTCCGTCGATTTATCCAGCAATCGTGGCGAACCAATGCGTTCACTTATGTGCTGTTACCGAAAACTTTGATGTTGAATAAAATAGCGAGACATAGGGCATGTGGATGTTGAATTTGGATGGGTAAAATTTGTGGAGAAACCAGAAAATACAGCAGTAGCCTACCATTCATTAGAGCTTATAAAGAGTAATAGGGATTCTACAACAAGCGGACGCAGCATAAATTTTTTTGCGAATAATTAACAGATGGCTATGTTTTGTTTGACACATTCTTCGTGATATTTAACGGTTATACATTTTCAATACAATATCGCAAGAAAACAAAATCAAAAGGTGTAAAAATTAGCTTCGTTAGTTTGTGTCAGAAACCGCATAAAACATGCTCAAATTAAAAGCACAAACATCGCCATTTAACATTGTCGTCTGAAGTAATTAATATAGGCATCATGTTTTCAGTTACAATTGTGCCAAACTATACTAATGCTTAAGAATAAATATTAATTAGTTCCTATCTATTTGTGTATGTCTGTATATGCGGAAATTGCAACGCATTTTTCGTTTGTAAGTGTGTGCCAAAGTTTAGCTGATAGCCATCCTGGTGTTTCACGTAATTCCTGTTCAAGGAATCGTTCTTATCGGATTGTGTTTTGCCGTCCATGTGAACGAGGCCTGAATGCAGGCCTAAAAACACCAAGCACACAGGCCTTCTGACAACAAACTGCACCCTGTCCATTTTTCTCCTTCCCTTTCGCCGCTGGTTTTACGTGTCGTGGCGTAAAGTTTAACCGCTGAAGATGTACAACAATCCCAATCCCCATAATAGCAGAACACAAGGCCCAGCAGAGGCCTAAACTGTTCAAGCAAAACCAAGAAAAGGTTATACAGTGACAGTAAAAGTACAATGTTTCCGTCAAAAATGGATGTAAACATGCACGATAACACAAAGGATAAAATAAAATAAAAAAACCCAAGATTAACCCAGAAAAATACAAGGAATTGGATACCGGCGATAAAACGTAATTAAGTTTTGCCTCAGTTTTTTGCGGATTATGGAAATTATACATTTATTGCGGTGACATTTTCTGACATTTGAAGCCAATTTTTGGTAGGTGTTTTTTATGAATGTGCTGTTTTCAATTTTTAATAAATACGCAACCGGTAATAATAAATCACCTTTATACAGTACTACATATTGGGTAATTCTACTTTTTTTGTCATTTGACCTAAAATTGGAACACTTGCCTTGTAAATTGTGGGTACTTTCCCAAATGTAGAACAGCGGTGGATATTTAAACAAAACTCAGCCTTCCAACTTTCTCAGTCAGTACGATCAATGCTGCTTGTACGTTGTGTGTATTTGCAAGAGGTCTAAGCAAACAACATGTCCGCTGTCAAGTAAGTGTTTTTTTATAGTTTGCAATTGCATTCTGTTGAATAAAGTATAGCTCCGGGATGTATTTCGTTCACATTAGTTACTCAAATAAATAAAACTAAAATTACTGATCAGATACACTTAATACCGGTGGCATATTTATGATGCAAATCCAGAAGACATCAAAATCCAATTGTTTTGTTGTGTGTTATATTCCTACCTACCTAACCGTTGCAGACTATTTTAAATGACATTTATATGATCTAAGTCTACATCAATTTTGCAAGAAGTATTTGTTAGTTTTGTGAAACTACTTCCAAACATGCAGAGTTTCACCACAAACCCTTTTTTGTGAGCAGATAACACAGTTAAATTTACAACTGAAAAGTGCATAATTTTCAGCAAAAAAAGGCAATGTAGTTAAAAAACCTAAAGTAAGACAAGTTTTGTGCACAAAAAATGTCTGGCTAGTCAACATAAACNATTCTTCGTGATATTTAACGGTTATACATTTTAATTACCATATCGCAAGAAAACAAAATCAAAAGGTGTAAAAATTAACTTCCTTAGTTTGTGTCAGAAACATACGCAAATTATAAGCACAAACATCGCCATTTAACATTGTAGTCTGAAGTAATTAATATAAGCATCATGTTTTCAGATACAATTGTGCCAAACTATACTAATGCTTAAGAATAAATATTAATTAGTTCCTGTCCATTTGTGTATGTCTGTATATGCGGAAATTGCAACGCATTTTTCGTTTGAACGTGTGTGCCAGAGTTTAGCTGATAGCCGTCCTGGTGTTTCAGGTAATTCCTGTTCAAGGTATCGTTCTTATCGGATTGTGTTTTGCCGTCCATGTGAACGAGGCCTGAATGCAGGCCTAAAAACACCAAGCACACAGGCCTTCTGACAGCAAACTGCACCCTGTCCATTTTTCTCCTTCCCTTTCGCCGCTGGTTTTACGTGTCGTTGCGTAAAGTTCAAACCGCTGAAGATGTACAACAATCCCAATCCCCATAATAGCAGAACACAAGGCGCAGCAGTGGCCTAAACTGTTCAAGCAAAACTAGGAAAATGTTATACAGTGACAGTAAAAGTACAATGTTTCCGTCAAAAATGGATGCAAACATGCACGATAACACAGAGGATAAAATAAAATAAAAAAACCCAAGATTAACCCAGAAAAAATACAAAATTTACAAGGAATTGGATACCGGCGATAAAACGTAATTAAGTTTTGACTCAGTTTTATGCGGATTATGGAAATTATACATTTATTGCGGTGACATTTTCTGACATTTGAAGCCAATTTTTGGTAGGTGTTTCCTTTGAATGTGCTGTTTTCAATTTTTAATAAATGCGCAACCGGTAATAATAAATCATCTTTATACAGTACTATATATTGGGTAATTCTACATTTTTTGTCATTTAACCTAAAATTGAAACACTTGCCTTGTAAATTGTGGGTACTTTCCCAAATGTAGAACAGCGGTGGATATTTAAACAAAACTCAGCCTTCCATCTTTCTCAGTCAGTACGATCAATGCTGCTTGCACGTTGTGTGTATTTGCAAGAGGTCTAAACAAACACCATGTCCGCTGTCAAGTAAGTGTTTTTTTATAGTTTGCAATTGCATTCTGTTGAATAAAGTATAGCTTCGGGATGTATTTCGTTCACATTAGTTACTCAAATAAATAAAACTAAAATTACTGATCAGATACACTTAATACCGGTGGCATATTTATGATGCAAATCTAGAAGACATCAAAATCCAATTGTTTTGTTGTGTGTTATATTCCTACCTACCTACCTACCTGTTGCAGACTATTTTAAATGACATTTATATGATCTAAGTCTACATCAATTTTGCAAGAAGTATTTGTTGGTTTTGTAAAACTACTTCCAAACATGCAGTGTTTCACCACAAACCCTTTTTTTGTGAGCAGATAACACAGTTAAATTCACAACTGAAAAGTGCATAATTTTCATCAAAAAAAGGCAGTGTAGTTAAAAAACCCATAAACGTATGTTACCTACATGGCATACACATTTATTGCAATGTGGAATATCAACACTAGATTAGGGCCTGGGAGTAGTTGATGGGCAATAAACATTTTCACACTAAGTTGTGAATGCACTTTTTGCCAACTAGACATGTCTAAGAGTTATGAGCGCTCGAAACAGGNTGCAGATCGTTGTGTGCATATCTTGCTGCTGCCAACGAATTCCAGTACAGCCATCTCGAAAAACCTGAGAATTGGGCACTGGTCAAGCAAGCAAAGTATTATTACATTGCAGTAAGTTGGTAATTGTGCTATTTGCTTAAGTGTTGTCCTCCCTATGTCAGAAATATAGCAACGGAACAACCCTAATCAATTTATAACCTGAAAACTGTGTAAGAAAAGTTGCTATGAAATGTGCTGCACTGCTGGCCAAACCAGTAAAATGAAATTATTAATTAAACCACCAATGTTTCAGGGTTTCTTTTTAACCGTTTCCCCTGAAAGCATACAAGCAGTGGCGAAACATGCATCACAGAATGGGAAGACTTTTATGATGGGACTAGCAGGTCAGTAGCAAAGAAACAACTATTTTTTTAGCTAAGAAATTAGTTTCGACTGATGTATGTTGAGTTTTACCATGGGAACCAACACCTGCCGTTTCAACAATCTATAAGAAATGCTGAGACCCTTAAAATTATCACCATTCTCCAGTGTGCCAACATTTTATGTGTACAGAGTTCATTTTCCCGCACAAAGTTTCAAGTCAATACAGTTCGCTAATTCGCCGCCACCCTTCTGAATATTTACAGAGGCACGCGGCCGGCTCCATTGTTCAAACTAACCCTAGTTGACACGCCGCAGCCAAGATGCAGAGTTCACCTTTGTTACCCCATGCGGTGCACATGTGATCGCATTGTGGCGAACTAGGGCAGTGCTCCGCGACCGGTGCGCCACGAGACAATAATAGGTGTGTCGCAGTCTTACCTAACAAACTTTGACCCAACACAGAAGTCGATTGAGAACTTCGAGTTGCTTTTTCCAATGTTAAGCCTGTAGAACAGCGATGGTGTTAAATAAAACACTTACAAATATCTCATAAAAAAAGTAAATTAGTTTTTTTGCGTTCCCTATGTTGTTACTTACGTTTCATTTGGAATTTGCCGAATTTGAAAGTTTTTAAGCGTTACCTGAGTGAAGGTTGCGGAGCACTGTGGTAGAGTTTGGTCGAATTTTAAAGTGTTATGTATGGCCCAGCATCGAAAATGTAAATACTCGGTACTCAGCAGCAGTGGTTCCCAACCTTTTCTTACTGGTAACCCCCTATAACGATTTAAAATATCTTGCGACCCTACCAACCATTTTTTCTAAACAACAAGATCAATCAAATTTCTTTTTACAGTATATCATTTATTTGCATTCACTTTTGCTCCATGAGACGGCTGGCTTTGCAACTTCAGGCCAAACCAGTTGTAACCTATGTGTGATAAAAAGTTGTAAAAATATCACATATCTGTTGCGACCCCAAGAAAACCTCCCTGCGACCCCCAGGTTGGGAACCACTGATTTAGATATTATGACATCACCCCATTGACGTGACAACAGATTAATAACCATTTAAAAAAAAATTTTTAAACTGAAATGTGTGGGGTGTTGACCTTTTCGAAAAGGTGAATTCGTGTAAAAAAAACTCAAGTTTTAGGAAGTGGCCGTTGTTGATTTTGACGTTGACCTTATGCCTCACTTATTATTTTCCAGCTCCATTCATCAGTCAATTCTTCATGGAGCCATTGATGAAGGCAATGCCTTACGTCGACATCTTATGTGGAAACGAAACTGTAAGATTTTTTTCCTTCTTCCTCTTATTGCATGACTTAAAACGGGAAATTGCTACTTTTTTGACATTTATTCCGACGTATTGGTTTTAAAATAGGTTTGCTTGCACCTAAATGGGTGTTAAAAACAGGTCATGCAACGAGTTTTGTGTGTCCAACCGTGATTATATCTTTATTGAGGCGTGCTATTAAGATAAACATATGTGACGAGGACTTATTTTTTGCCAGGACAACTAACGTCCATTTTACCTTTTTCATGCTATGTTTAAACACCCACCTGGTTTTACCGGTGTTATACTCTTTCCACAATAAGTAGACGCAAACCTGTATTTGTGTGTTAAACATCTTCTATATTTCGACAAACGCTGTTTTCCTCATCTGGAAAGTCGAAACGCAGAAAATGTACTGGATTGTTTTTTCCTATCGAGACTGTTTACAACAGTGAATTACGTACCCGAGTTTACTGCTTCTTCATCTGATCTATTTTTAATGCGAAGCTACAGAAGTATTTTAGCCTTAAACTGGAATATGTGTATGTAATTTTGCAAGCAAAACCGTTTGTGTCTAGTTTACCAAGCAAAACTTTGCGAAACGAAACCTTGTATTTAATACGCACCTCAAAACAAAAGCTTCTACCACAAAAGTATTTTCTACTCTGTAAATTGCAGCAAAACGAATTGGACATCCTAGATCTGTCAAAAACCCAAAACGTTCGGCAATGTAAAGTAACCCGATCCCTTTCAACAGGAAGCTGCAGTTTTTTCGAAGCAGCAAAACTTTGGAACTGAAGATGTCACTGAGATAGCGAAGAAAATTGCTGATCTTCCAAAAGTGAACAGCAATAAATCAAGGATTGTTGTGATCACCCAGGGAGATCAGGCTACCATTGTTGCCAATGGTAAGTGTTGCTGCTTTATTAATATAGACCTAAAATTGAGAAAATCTCTCTTTATGTAACTGTACGGTGGGATGTAATATCTTTGACAACACACACGCTCGTTAAAAGTATATGACTGATTCTGTATATACATAAAAATAAAAACGCTTGCGAAATTTACAGGGGCATAAAAAAAGCGTAAAAAGCACATAATTACGTCATACGTAGGTGACGTCACAAGCAAACGAATATATTGTGACACAAGCGATAAAATATCCAACTTTTCGCACTAAAACAATTTATTGCACTTTCTGCTGTTTGTCGTTCGTCATTATAAGCGNTGCGAAATTTACAGGGGCATAAAAAAGGCGTAAAAAGCACATTAATACGTCATACGTAGGTGACGTCACAAGCAAACGAATATATTGTGACACAAGCAATAAAAACATCAACTTTTAGGATTTCTCTTTATTGCGCTAAAATAATTTATTGCACTTACTGCTGTGTGTCGTTCGTCTTTTTAAGCGAACATTTTTCCTTTCAGGACCGAACGACGTCACTCGCTATGAGATCATCCCGCTGGAAAAGAGCAAAATTGTCGACACTAACGGCGCTGGAGATGCTTTTGTTGGAGGTAAGTTTCTATGCGTGACTATAAGATTGCGTCAATGCACAGCAAAATCTTACAGCTTAAATTTAGCCGTCTGCAAGTTCTGGTTATTTAGTCAATTAGTCAACTTCATTGTTTCAACTAGGAAAGTTATAAGTACTCCACCTAATTCCTGTTTAGGGTCCGTTATTGTCGGTTTGTTGTTATTTTTGGCCGTAAGTGTGTAAAGTTTTGAATGCTAAAACATAAGTGTTAAATTGGTCGATTCCGAGTAATGAACCCGAAAAAATTAAAGTTTTTGAAATCAACCCTGAAAGACTTTGACGGTTTTAACAAAAAATGTGCTTTTTTACAAATACTAACGATGCCTACATTTTTCAGCAAAGTATATATTTTTCATTTTCATTTAAGGATAAAAGACCATAATACCAAAACCTTTTTATCAGTAACCAAACTTTGCTTTAACCAGTACATTTTCTTTCTTGTTGCAGGATTTCTTTCCCAGCTGGTGCAAGGCAAACCAATTGAGAAATGTGTGGCTTGCGGTCACTACGCAGCGAATGTTATAATTCAGAGGTCAGGGTGTACCTTCCCTGAACAATGTGACTTCGAATAAGCCAAGGTGCCATAGCCCTCACACTTGTGCATATTAGCCTGGACGTATAAAACGGGTTCCGAACTAGCTTCCTAGACCACCTCAAGACTCGCAAAATTAAAATAAATTGATATGTTATATAAGGGCCTGTTCTATAACTTTTTTCTTCAAATGCTGCAAGTGCGTAACGCGGGGTTTAAAGCTTGTTCCGAATCCATTTTACCGTCCACGTGGTGTGATTTAATGTTGCATAGAAAAGAAAGACGAAACAACGTTACGACAAAGTAGGCAAGTATTTTTGTGACCCATATTCACCCCAATGTTATAAGTGTTAGTCAATGAAGTTGGAATTCAATCATCGAAAGTGGTAGTGTTTTTAACGTCGCCTTTAAATGTAGTGTTAAATTTACATGTTTATTGGTTCGCCGGCAAACAAAAAAAGCGCACATTTGTTTGGCTTTGCGAAGAACTTTTGCAAGAGAGCTACAAGCTGTCACAAATGGTACATTATTTGAAAAAAAAATACTAAACTAAAGACTGATGTAGCATACAGAACGTACAGCGGGTATGTGTAAGCAGCTGAGAACTACAACTCAGCAGTCCTTCATAAGCAAGCCGCCACCGCCTTTTGTAAATTTGGCCATGCTGCAAAACACAGAGTCTCTTGTTTACAGCTTTGTATTCAGTGTTTAAATATCCCCTTGTCATATACGCTACAGCCAGTTGTTTTGTAAAACAGTCCTGTTGTTTTGTGCAACCGTTTAAAATGTTAGAAAAAAAGCAAGTTTTAAAAAAACCAACCACGAAAATAAAATATCCCTATGCAAAATCATTTGGTGATGGGTTTATTTTATGTATGTGGAAGATTTTGTGGAAGGGTTTTAAAAAAGGACAAGACGATTCAAAATTAGCAATTTGGTAGATCGAAGGTT